>SEYY01002377.1:0-30000 GCA_009176605.1 Armadillidium nasatum
CAAATTATTATTGTTTAAAATTTTTTGAAAATTGAAGGGGAGTTGAAAAAAAAACTGGAAAACTACCACTTGTGTGGGGGGAAACTAGCCACTACACTATTTAAAAATGGCTATTCTGTAGTGCTTTATATTAATTTAAATAGATAAAACTAGTATTATAGATTATCTAGAAAATTTGAAGGGAGAAGAAAATAAATAAAAAAACATGTATGTAAACAAAATTGAGTCAAATTTTTCAGCATATTCATTTTGTCAAAATTAATAATTTTCCTGTAAATTTTTTTTTTTTTTTTTCACATCACCACCACTCACGGGCAAAGCCCTATTCAAGGAGGGGGTGTTAAAAGAATAAAAATGAAAGTAAATAGAGTACAAAATCCAGAAAACAAAAACCACCCCTACAGTACCCACCTAACGCAAATTTCTCAGGTGGGCGCAGACGCGGGCTTTAAAGAAATTGAGATTAAATGCAGAGGGAAATACAGAAGATGGAAGAGAGTTCCACAAGACAGAGGTGGCAGGAAAGAAAGAGGCACCACAGTGGACAAGCCTGGAGTTGCCTATGTCCACGCAAAATTGATGCGGGTACATTGCACCCCTTGTGCTAGGACGCCGTAAAGGTGGAGGTACACGGGTGGATAGTTCCCTCGAGCATTTGCCACTGTAGTACCTATAGAAAAGTGACAAGGCACCAACATCACGTCGCAAAGATAAAGAATCAAGAGAATTAGAAAGAGCGGGACAGTTTATAAGTCTTTTAGCCTTTGACTCAACCCTATCCAAAAGACGGGTGAAACCTGAGCCACCCCAGATATGAGAGCAGTACTCCATACAAGGGCGGATGAGACCCTTGTATAATTGGAGTAACTGCGAGGAAGGAAAAAAATTCTCGCAGTCTAAACAGAACTCCCAGCTTCTTTGAGGCCGCCCTAGCAACCATTGTGATATGAGGTTTCCAAGACATTTTTTGTTTATGTGAAGGCCAAGGATGTTTATATTGTCAACAGGAGAGACAGGAGAACCATTGAAAGAAATAGAAAAGTTAGGAGGTGTCTTTGAGAGAGAGATTTCTAGAAGTTGAGTTTTTAAAGAGTTGAATTTCACAAGGTTGAGACGACCCCACTGGGAAATTCTATCCAGATCTGCAAGAATGGAATCGGAAAGATGTAGACGAGAAGCAACTCTAGATGCAAAGGAAGGAGCAGATTTGAAATGAGTAGAAGAATGGAGGGTTGAGTCATCGGCATATGAATGTATAGGGTTAGAAGAACAGCTGAGAAGATCATTAATGAAAAGTAAGAATAGAGTAGGAGACAAGACAGAACCCTGAGGAACACCACTATTGACAGGAAAGGAAGAAGAAGTCGCTCCATCAACAGCAGCCGAAATGGAACGATTAGAAAGAAAACTAGACATAATTAAGCAAAGAGAAGGAGGAAACCCAAAGGAGGGGAGCTTGGAAAGCAGTGACGCATGCCATACCCGGTCAAACGCCTTAGATATGTCAAGCGCCACCACGCAAGTCTCCCCATGGTCCCTAAGGGCAGAAGACCATAGATCTGTGAGATAGGAAAGTATATCACCAATAGACCTCGAACGACGAAAGCCATACTGATGATCAGAAAGAAGGGAATGAGATTCCAGTTGTTCTAAGAAGTGAGAGTTAAGAAGTTAAATAGTTAAATTATCGATGTTAATTTTGTTATACTTGAAATTTTCACGTTCATTGCCCAAAAAAAGTCAAATTACCATGAATATCTCATAATCATAAAATGTCAAAAAAAAAAAATTTTTTTTTTAGATATATATATATAAAGTTCATGAAATTTTCAGAGGTTGTATAGTTGGGTGAAATACAAATTTTTTTGTATACCCAACAATTTTGATGCTGTGCATGGGAAATTTTAAAAAAAAAATTCTGTGCACAGCATTAAAATTGTTGAGTATACAAAAAAAATTTTCTAAATAAAAAATGTGTAACTTATACAACCTCTGATTTTGTATTTTTTTTTTTTTTATCCTACTATTTTGTTGCTGTACTTGGGAAAAATTTTAAATAATCGTTTTTTTCCCATGCACTGTAGCAAAGTGGTTGAGTATACAAAAAAATCTTTCTAAATTAAAAATGTGTATCTTACCCAACCTTATAACCTTTGTAAAAAAAAAAAAAAAATTTATGCTGTCATTTTGGAGAAATTTAAATTTAAATCTAGCCCAACTTTATAAACTAAAAATTTCATGTAGATCAATTGAAAAATATTAGTTATTCAGACTTTTAAATGGTTAGTTTTCCCCCTTGTGGTGGTTAGTTTTACCCAGTTTCAGAAAAGCATTAATATTTTCTTAACTTTAAAGAAACTTTACATTATTTTATATGCAAACCCTTACCTTTTGTTTTTGTTTTTTTTTACTTCCATTAGTTAGATTTTTTCATTGTCAATATTTTTGGGGGGGCAGATTTTTGAAAAAATTTTGAATTTTAAAAAAAAATACCCAGATATGGGGAAATTTTTTTGAGTTATAGGTATCATTTAAATTTATTTTATACAAAACATTGAAATATAAAGACTATTCTACCAAAAGATTCTTAAATTGAAAATACAAAGTTTTTTTCCTTTAAAAATTTGATTAAAATTTATTTTTGAGGTTTGTTAGTTTTTCCCCACCTTATGGCATATATATATATATATATATATATATATATATATATATATATATATATATATATATATATATATATATATATATATATATATATATATATATATATATATATATATATATATATATATATATATATATATATATATATATATATATATATATATATATATATATATATATATATATATATATATATATATATATATATAGGGATGGAGCTATAGCAAAATTTTAACTAATACTGATACCATTTTTTTTTTTTTACTGAACTCATGAAGGTTGAAACAAGATTGAAAATATTCAGTGATAATAAAATTTAGGTTTTCTGCTATCTGTAATACACCTAGTTATTTTGTAGTCACATTGCTTAACAAAACTATTGATAAGTTTCCAAGACTTTGCATCTGACTTGCCCTAGTGCATGGTCTATTTTCTTCATTATAAGCAACATTCTCGTTCAATACAATTTTCATTTTGTTGAGCACCACCTCTCTTCTTTTAGACCTTTCCTCTTATTGTCTCTTTACAAATTTTAAGTAACCCCAGCAAAATTTCAGCCCCAGTCGGACCATATATATATATATATATATATATATATATATATATATATATATATATATATATATTATAATATATATATATATATATATATATATATATATATATATATATATATATATATTATATTTATTTATTTATTGTGAGTGTACGAAAGTTGTACAAAAGTCAGGATTTAAATAAAATAACCATGAAAGAAAAAATGTTACAATATGAAGGAAATATTAAATCCTGAGAAAAAATGTTACAATATGAAGGAAATATTAAATCCTGATTTTTCTTGCTACTTAGAACTTTAAATTCTAATTTAACACAAACTTGTTTTGGCTTGGTCCGTTTTGCTAGTATGCCCACATATATATACAGTGGAACTCCAATATTCGTCATTAATCCATTCCCGAGGGGATGATGAATATCGAAAAAGACAAATATCGAACAATTTTTTCCCATAGGAATTAACTAAAAATGGATTAATTCGTTCCCAGCCTCGAATTTTGCCTATCTATTCTTTAACAACAAAAATTTCACTAGAATCGATCTCCGAAATCATTTCAAACACTGCATAATTTAACTACAGTAGATATTAACCAGCGTACTGTCATAAATAATACGTAATACGCTCTGTGTAGGCCTACATAAATGCTAAACACAAATAAAATTTTAAAAAGACATTTACCTTTTGGATTCGAACTTGCAGCCTCGCCATGTCTAACTACATTGTGAATGCCTGTGCACGATTTAAAATTGTGGAACCAGCCACTACTTGCCTTGTAATCGGCATCATCAGCGCTAGTTGATGGCCTAGGCCCATCTTTCTGTAAATCTTGAAAGAGTGACTTTGCTTTCTCGCAAATTATAGCTTCTGTAATACTATCACCAGCCATTTGTTTTTCAGTTATCCAAACTAATAACAACTTTTCCATGTTCTCAATCAGTGGCGACTTCAGCTGAGTTAATAGCATCCTCTTTTTTATTATGCTAGCAATGGTAGTTCTCGGCATATAAAATTCCTTTAATAAATCGGCGACACGTGTTCCAGCTTCAAACTTCGCAAATTTTTTTCTTTAAATCAATGGTACTTCGCACCGCTTTTTTTTTTTTTTACCACCATTATCGTCACTGCACTTCTTACGACCCATGGTCACCATATTTCTTTAATAATAAACTGCAAAATATTAAAAAAATAATAAGAGTTTTATTGCGCGCACTTTCAATCAAACGCTTCTGCCAAACAACCGACGCAAAATGGCGATCAGCTGCTTTCTGTTGGCATTCTTAGGTAGGACGAATATCGAAAAAATATTTGACGAAAAAACAGGGCGAATATCGAAAAAGACGAATACTGGCGGGGACGAATATTGGAGTTCCACTGTATATATTAATATATATAGCAGAAAATATATGGTATATACAATATATATATGATACATTTTTTATGCTCAATATATATATATATATATATATTATATATATTATTATTTATTTATTAATTTATTTATTTCAGAACATGGTTGGAGGAGGAGAAGTGATGGAAGTTATGATGTCAGGTGGTGATGGAGGGGAGATGAATGAAGATACTTTGGCCCAAGTTGTGAACATGCTACAGATGGAAGGTCAGCTATCTGGTGGTAACCATACAATTATCATTCGTCAGCCTGGTAGTAATGAAATTCAAATGGTAATATATATATATATATATATATAATATAATAATATATATATATATATATATATATTTATATATATATATAAAATATATATATATATATATATATATATATATATATATATTATATATATATAAATATATATAATATATATATATATATATATATATATATATATTATATATATATATATATATATATTATATATAATATATATATATATATATGATATATATATATATATATAATATATATATATATATATATATATATATATATATATATAATAATAATATATATATATAATATATATATATATATATATATATAATATATATATATATATATATATATATATATATATATATATATATATATATATATATATATATATATATATATATATATATATATATATATATATATATATATATATATATATATATATATATATATATATATATATATATATATATATATATATATATATATATATATATATATATATATATATATATAGGAACCGACCGGGGTTGGAATTTGGCCGGGGCCGGGGTCACCCAAATTTGGCCGGGGCCGGGGTTCTGGCCGGGTTTTCCTAAAATTTGTAAAGAGGTCAAAAGCACTGAAATTTAAGGTTAAGAAAATTAGATATAAGGTTTATTTAATTGTAAGGAAGGAGTAGAATAGCCAACATTCACTTAAATTAATGATTTTATGCATTTTCCAAAAAAAAAAAAAAAAATTTAGTTTTGTATAGTTAAAGTTTAAAAAAAGTACAAAAATTAAAAAAAAAATATTCTAATTCATAATAGTGATTCAACAGGTAAGGTAAGGTAAGACCCTAAGGTAAAGTTTGAAAAAATGTAAGATATAAAATTATCAATTTAACCTGTATTTATACATATCATTGTTATTTTATTGCCATGTATCAAACTTGTATCATTTAGCTACATTATTTAAAAATTATTATTTTGTTTATACTTTCAGTCAATATGGCTAAAAGATCAGCTTCTGCAGTATTTGAATACTTTACAATGTTTCAGGATAGGCTCGAAATAGCTAAATGTTAACATCTGCAGTCAGAAAATTAGAAGAGAACCTCCTGGTGCTACAAGTAAAAAAATTTCAACCAAATCTTTTTGGAGTATCTAAAATCAAAACACAAAGATGAACATTCACTAGCAGAAAAGGAGCGGTCAAAAGAAACAGAAAAAAAATAAAAAAAAAAAAAAAAAAAAAAAAATTTTTTTTTTATTATTATTTTGACTGATTGAGCTGAAATTTTCAAAGTATGTGAATTTTTTCACGAAGTTCTGAGTTGATTTCGAGAATTTTTTTGAGTCTATAACGGTTTGAAACTTATTTGGACCCAAAGTTGCTAAAAATGAATAACTGGATCAAACCACTGGTCCACATGAGCTGAAAATTTAGCTGAATATCTTTGCCCCAATTTCTTGCATTGGTGGGAATAGGTTTTTGATATCACGTCTAGAAAAAGTTATATAAGCACTTGAAAAAAAATTTGCAAAAATCGTACCCTTCTGGAGGAAAAATTATTTAAAAAAAACGCTACCTACTATTTTTTTTATTTGTGAATATTGTTTAGAAGAGGGCAGGGCAACAATATTTATTTAGTGCATATTTAAATGCTCTTTGTTTGAAGCGAGATATAGCCTCTCAAACTTTGGGAATTTTTGAAATTTGGCCAAAAATGGACCTTTTTGAAGGCTATATCTCAAAACCAACGAATGTCATCGAATAAAGTACATAGAGGAATTTGTAGCCCCACCCCTCCTCTATACAAACCAAAAATAGGAAATGTCATAGTTGTATTTTTAAAAAAAAATTTTGTCTGGAAAGGTGGATTTTTTTTAGTTCAAAAAAAAAATTTTTTTTTATAGTTGGTCAGTTTTTAGCTTATAACATTTTTCCTATAACTCTGGGAACAAAAGTCTATTAGAGACTTTTGTATCCCATTTAATTTTGAATAAATAGTCCAATTTTCAGCTCTTTCTAAAAAGTGGTTTGGCACCGCCATTCAATTAAAAATGGGTAAAATTTCAAAAAAAAAAAAAAAAAAAAAAAAAGATTTTTTTTAACCATAATAGACTCGGAAAAACGCTAGAAATGGACTTTTCTTACCGGTAAAAAATCTATATAACTGAAAGTTTCAGCAGAATCGGCTGAAAATTAAAAAAAAAAAAATTTTTTAGTATAATTTGCCATTTTAACCCCGGCCGGCAACCCCGGTTTTCCTTGATTTTTGGCCGGGGCCGGGGTCAGTAAAAATGGCCGGGGTTGGCCGGGGCCGGGGCCCCGGTCGGTTCCTATATATATATATATATATATATTATATATATATATATATATATATATATATATATATATATATATATATATATATATATATATATATATATATATATATATATATATATATATATATTAGTAATGGAATGATTAAGAATTTTTTTATGATGATGATTATAGTAAATTTGATGATGGTGATGAAATTTAAAAATAAATTTAAAAAAATATCCATTAAATTTAACAATTTTATAATAAGGAAGAATTGAATTGTCTTTATTCTTTATTAAAATGTACAAATATATGTAATTTTAATATATAGTATAATTGCATCTTTGGAACATTGATTTTAAAATTTGGCTGACTTATGACTAGCTTTCTTTCTAAATGTTCCATTTTGGCTGCTGTTGATGTGCCGATTTCTTCCTTTTCTGTTAATAGTGTTGTTCTTCAGGGTTCTATTTTTTAGAACATTAGAAAAATAGAGAGAAGCCGTTAGAAGCCACACGGGCCTATCGAGACTGTCCCAGTTAAAACATATAATAATATGGTAATACTAATAATAAGGCTAGATCTATCTTGTCCCCTACTCTATTCCTATTTTTCATTAATAGCCTTTCAGCTGTTCATCCAACCCTATCCATTAATTCACAGATAAATCGAGTCACTCGACCCTCCATTCTTCTACTCATTTAAAATCTGCTCCCACTTATACATCTTGTTTTAATATTTGTAATTGTATTCTTGCTGATCTGGATAGAATTTCCCAGTGGCGTCTTCCCAACCATGTGAAATTCAACTATTAAAAACTAACTTTTTGAAATCTCCCTCTCAAAGACATCTCCTAACTGTATATTTTGCATGGACTTGTTCAAATGGATCGAGTTAGTAGTCAAAGCATATTAAAGACATCCTTACCACCTGTTGACAATATAAACATCTATAGCCTTCACATAAACATAAAAATGTCCTCAAAGAACTTGGGGAGTTCTGTTTAGGCTGCAGGATTATTTTATTCTCAGTTACTTCAATTATACAAGGGCCTCACCTGCCATTGTATGGTGTGAATTAGCCTCTCTCATCTGTTTGCAGAACTACAAAACATTCATGTATCTCTATATCTACATCGCACTTTCTTTGTAAAGGAGTGCAAACTAGTGTTCATTGTTCATTTACTATTTAGCCCTTTATCATTATCTCTTTACTTTTATAAGCTTCATAGTTCCCAAGATTTTGTTAGTTCTATTCCAAGATTCCAAACATTTTTCTGACACTTTCATATTGCTATTAATAACTATACCCATGTACTTTGTCAACATATTTTGGTCATTTCCCATATCATAATTAAAATCCTTATATATTCAAGTCAATTTAAAGTACCTTATACTTTTTACTACACATATCAGTTTAACCAAGAAGTTTCTCCAAGTCATGCTGAACTTCAATACAAACGTCAAGATTTGCAACATATATAGGCAATTAGTTTCATCAGCAAACTCAAAGAACTTGCCTTTTATTCCCTCATCCAAATTGTTTATATAGATTAGGAAAATATTTGAGCATATTACTGAATCAGGGGAAACACCATTTTTTACCATCTTCTGCAGTGATTTATGACCATTATTCACTACATCTCATCTTTTATGTCCAGTTTTTTATCATAAGTGTATCCACCTATGGAAAAAGGTGAAAATTTTTGCAGCAGCCTAGCATGGGGTACATTGTTAAATGCTTTATTAAAATCTAAGTAAATAAATATTTACATGCTCTTTTGCCAACACAATCAATACTCCATGTAGGCTATACTTGAAAGTCTGTCTGACAATATCTATAACTTCATATATATATATATATATATATATATATATATATATATATATATATATATATATATATATATATATATATATATATATATATATATATATATATATATATATATATATCATAGATACAGACTACAAGCAATGGAGGTGAACTTATTGTAAGCAAGGCATCAGAATCTGATATTCAAGCACTTCATGGAGGGAATGGCATTCTTGAAAATGTTAGTCAAGACATTCTTGAAAGTCAGCAAGGTCAGATGGTTATGATGGATGAAGGGGGTAATCTTGTAGAAGGGGTTGTTCAAATGCCAGAAGATACAAGTCATCATGGTAGTGGTGTTATGCAGTTAACACAAGATGGTCAACTTCAAGCTCTCTCAAATAGTCAAAGTGCAAGTTTGATTGAAGCTCCAAAAAACGGAGATGTAGTTGGGACAGAAATTTTGCAGGGACTTGTTCAGATGGATGGAGTTGGTGGTCAAAACTTATTAGAGACATCTTTACCATCTGCTGATCCAACCCAAACTTTAAATACAAAACCTATTACAATCAGCACAACAACTAACAAGCAAAAACCTAAAACTTCTACTGGATTAAATGGGGAAATTGTTTCTATTAAAGTTAGTACTGGTTTATCTAGAAAAAGAGAAAATAAACCTCCACGCATTCCTCCAAAAAATGTTATAAAAATATCAACTGTTACAGGACAGCAAAAATATCAGCCTCCAAAATTTCACAAATGTGAAGCATGTGCTATTAATTTTGTTTCAAAAATTGCATACATGAATCACATGGAAAATTGTCCAAGTAAAAGAAAAACCTTGTCAACAGTTAATAATAAAGGTAATGTCACTTATACTTGTGTTTTTTGTGAAACAAAGTTTACCAGTAGATTAGTCTTGATGCAGCATGTGAGAACATGTGAGAAAGCTAAATCATCTAAAACTCTTTCTGCCAATTCTAAATTGAAAGTTACTACTAGTGAGTCAAAATTGAAATTTGCTGGTCCTGGTTCTCTTTCAAAAATTAAATCTAAAGATCTTGAAGATGAAAGTTTTCCCAAGAAAAAATTAATACCTTCATCAAAATTAAAAGAGAATAAAATAAAATTTCCATCAAAGAAAACATCTATTCTCGATCCTGAAGATGAGCCCTTCATGGGCAGTAAGCAAGCATTAGATAGTGATGAAGATGAGGATGATGAGAAGGGTGTCGTATATGATGATGAAGAAGATATGAATGAGGAAGACTTAATGGGAGATGATGAAAATATTGAAGAGACTCTCGTAAATAAAAGATCACAAAAACACCTTGGACCTATTATTGTTAAAGGAATGTTTAAGTGTAGAGATTGTAATAGAACATTTTCAAAAGAATATCAGTACAATAGACATGTAAAAGCCTGCACTAATGCACCATTAAATTCTTCAAAAGCTGAAACAGAATCTAAAGAGGGTCAATTAAATACTATTCCAGTTAGTGCTGGAGAGGCAGTTCCTACAGTTGTACCTGGTAAGAGAAAAAGAGGGCGCCCTCCTGCCAATAGAGATTATATAAATGATGTTGGTAGTCCAAATAAAAAAAGGGCACTTGGGCCTAAAATTGTTGCTGTTAATCCTAAAAGGATGGGTTCAGGTCGTGGGAAACCAAGGTTTATGAATTTCTCTGATAATGAATCAGATGAAGATATATTAAACTATTTATCTAGTAGTGGCGGTTCATCACGCATCAAAGAAGAAATTTATGGTAAAAAGAACAATAAAATTACTTCACAAAAATTGCCTTATAAAAAAACAATAAGAAACGAAATTGGATTTTCAAACACATCATCAAGTCTGAATAAAATTGTCAAGATTAGTCCTACAGATACTTTAGTAAAGCAAACTGGAAAGGCAATTTTGTCCAAAATGAATAAGGAAAAATATTCAAAATTATTTAAGGAAATGCCTTTTTGCGGGTTATGTGGAGACAAATTTAAAACAATACAAGAACTTAGTCTTCATACTCAGATTTGCCATTCCGAAGATCTTTTAAATGTCAGAGATTCCCTTGATGGTAAAGGAAACCTTTCTTCTGTTAAGTGCCCTCTTTGTGATTTATACTTTGTTTCTCCTCATATATTACTCTCTCATATGGTTTCATTTCACGAAAGAGATTTAAAATCTGTTCAGGAAGAGCTAGAGTCACAGAATCTTAATCTTGTATGTCCATTCTGTAGTGAATTAAATTTAACACAAGATTTGTTAAAAGAACACATAGCAACAAAACACTTGGATAGACTTATCAATAAGCCTTCAAGTACAGTTTCGCCTATGACTCTTGATGTACATGCCTTTATAAAAGAAAAAAGTAATGGTTCTATACTTCCTACTAGTAAGCTGTTGGCTAAAAAAGAAAAAGTTTTGTGTCCAGAATGTGGACTATTTTTCTTTAAAAGCTATTTTGAACATCATCGTTGTGCTGCAGAAACGTATTCTTTATCTGCAAGAAAATTTGTTTGTAGTGAATCACAATGTAGTGGGTTATCATTTTACAAGTTAATTCATCTGTTAACTCATTTACAACAGGTAACTATAATTTTAAATTTTGCGAAAGTTTGAAATTATATGAAATAATAATGGTAGTCCTTTTAGCAAATTTTCTAATGATTATAAATGCTTATATGTACATAAAAACTAAATATTACCTTTTCTATGTTTAATAATTGTATTAAAATATGTATTTTTATTAAAGCATAGACTAAATATTTCTTTCTTTTAAGGTTCATGAAAAATCTTTATCGTGTAAAGATGAAACATTTGATAGTGTAACTCAGTTTTTAGAGTGGTTAAAGAATGAAGAAATGCAAACAAAGATGAAATTCACAAAAGCATTGCAACGAATGAAGCAAGGAAAATTAAGTACTGTGTGGATTTGTCATAGATTTCATAATGCTATGGTAACTTATTAAAATTGCTTTCTGGTCGTTTTCTATATGAAATACTTTATATATATATATATATATATATATATATATATATATATATATATATATATATATATATATATATATATATATATATATATATATATATATATATATAATTTTATTTATTTATTTATAGAAGGATCATCTTTCAAAAACTAGCGAAAATGAAACAAAACAGGCACAAGATAGACTGAATCAGTGCTATTCTCGAATTCATGCAGAAACATCATTTAATATGTCAACTTCTAGGTAAGTAAGTCTTAAATAGATAAAAGTATCTAAAGTTTGGAGGTTTCGTTACTTTTTTCAGTATGCCATTCTTAAAAATTAGAAAGTATGAAAAATTTCTCATAAGTGCTGTAAAGAAAAATACACACAGCTAAGTTTGCTTTGCCATCATAATGATTCATTTTTCAAATTTTTAATTTGCTTTAATACTTGATTATTAAATTTCTGACCCACTTGATGTAATGCCATAATTACAATCTACACCAGATGTTATTTAAACTATTTTTATTGTATTTCAGCTGAATTTTCTTCTGTAGTTTACATACTGGGTTTATTTTGTCTCACTTTATTTAATATTAGTGTTGGAATGATGCCAATATAATTTAAAATTCCAATACCAATTGAAATAAAAAATCCAATTCCACTGCTTATGTAACATTATTTGCTATAAACAGTTTTTTTTAATACTTATATAATACATATTTAAAGATCATTTATAATTAATTACTATGATTGTTTTTAGCTGACTATACAATTCATATATAATAAATTTAAATTATTTTAAGACCATGGTTCATGAACTTTCTTTTTTAAATTTAAAAATAACATACAAGAACATTAGATAATGGAGAACTGCTTGAAGCCACATGGTCATATTTAGATTGTATCAGTCAGGAAGTTGTATGGATTGAATGGTTTGTCTTGTATTTAAATTTTATTTGTGTAAATTAACTTGACACCATAGTTTTAAATGCTGATGTTTTTATTAAGCTAAATTATGAACAAATAAGGCAACTAAGCTACCATGCAAAACCAAATAACCAGTATCCCATATGTTGTTAAAAACTCTCCCATTCATAAAAATTAAAGGGATTTATAATGAACCCTGGTGCTAGATCTGACATTGGTCAAGTCATAAAATGCACTATATATATATATTCAGGCATGTCTTTTAAAAATCCAAGTCATTCTTACAATCATACTATACTTTGATCATTCACATATTGATCCAACTTTCAAGTGTTGAAAGAGAGCTTATGACTAGGGACCAACTGGGGTTGGAATTTTGATGGGTTGAACTGGCGTCTCCCAAATTTTGCCTGGGTTACCTAAAAGAGGTTAGAAGCTCTGAAATTTTAGATTAAGAAAATTAGATATAATTTTAATTGTGATTAATTTAATTATAAGGAAGGAATAGAATAGCCTTCATTTACTTAAATTAAATTAATGATATTTTTTAGAAAAAAAAATTATGATAATTACAGATTTTGTAAAATAAAAGTTCACTTTCAATACTGAGGATGATATAGAAATATGTCCATTGCAGTCTAATGAGGTAAATTCTTCTTCAGTTCTCTTAATACTCCAATTCTTTGGCAGGATTGTCAAAATCTGTATATATTTTTTTTTTTTTTTTTTTTTTTTTTTTTCAGATCTCTTTTTTAGTAAGTCCAAATTTCTCTTTCACCTAAAATTATTTCTAAGTCATCAGAAATCAATTTTATTTCTGATGTGGATGCTTCTTCAATCTGACAATCTGGTGATATAATTTTCAGTTTCTTTACAAAAACATTTTTTTTTATTTTGTCAGTTTTCTGTTGTCCATACTCTGGTGTATGTTTTCGGAATTTTTGTTTAACTGGTGATTCACCAATGCATGTCAGAGATTTATTAAGTGTATCCAGGTCAGTTTCTGGAGAAACACCCTTCCTGTAGATTTGAATGCGATTGGGTCTCAGAAGACACAGATGCATTATCTGATGAACTATGTGATTCATTTATTATTTTCTTTCAACGCATAACACATTCTTTGATCACATGATTCCTGATTTAGGGATTTTTTTTTTTGCAAATTCCATTGTGATTCTCCTGAGACCTTTTCTAACATTAGTTTTATGCATCTTGAAAGGGTCACAACAAATGTTCTTCAATCGCAATTTTGCTGGAGAATCCTTGTTATAAACACTGTATTTTATTAAAATTTTAATATACAATTGGTTAATTAATGTAAACTTCTGAAACAAAAGGAATATATATATATATATATATATATATATATATATATATATATATATATATATATATATATATATATATATATATATATATATATATATATTTACAAAGTTGAGATTGCTTCATCTCTAGTGAACCTTAGTCTAATTAGAAAGGTTAAAGCTAGTATTAAGGTTTTCCACATACTCAGATAATACACTGTTAACGTTTCATACCATATCTTGGTCCATCTTACAAATTTCTATTTTATAATACAATCAAAATATAAATCATTACCTATATATAAGATATTTAAAATAATAATTGTAATAAAATAATAAAAATAAAGTAATATTGATATTGAAATAGCTTAAATAAAAATAAAAAGGCTGCACTATTTTAGGAAAAAGGACATTATTATTTAGTGAAAAGGACAGTAGAAGAAGCTTGCTCAATTAAGGATGGATAATGAGTTTTTATGTATAAAACTCAAAAATCCTACTGGCAAGAAGAGTAGACGCATGTTCAAAAATAGAGAAATTAGAAGAAGAAAAAAGAGTGGGTATCTCCATGGTCTTTTATGGCAGAGTGTACAGAAGTTCAAAGAGGAATGTCTGTTCTAAAGGGAACTCCTCTATGCTTATCAATCCTCACTTTTAATTGTAGACCAGTTTGGCCTATATACGCCGCATTACAACTGGCACACTTAAATAAATAAATAATTGAGAGGAGCTATAATTTATAAGAATGAACTGGCATTTGAGGAAATGTACTTTCAATTATAGTAAAAATATTTAAGTTTAGATGTAAGTGATCCTATGTATGGAAGATTTAAGTATGATTTTTTGTTTGAGTACAGTAGGAAAAGGAAGAGTGGGTCTGAAGATGTTATACTTTTTTCCACTTCCATCTTTGGAAATAAATTAAAATGGAAAAGTATTTAAAAACTATTCCATCTCTGTATGAAAATATATATATATATATATATATATATATATATATATATATATATATATATATATATATATATATATATATATATATATATATATATATATATATATATATATATAGTGATTGATCGCATATCATAATTTTCATTTGCGGATGCAGATAGGATTTTTATCAAATGCGAATATATAATTTTTCGCAAGTGCAGATGTTAATTTTGATGATGATACTATGTGGATGCCATTACTATATATATATATATATATATATATATATATATAATATATATATATATATATATATAATATATATATATATATATATATATATATATATATATATATATATATATAATAAAATTAATAATAGTGGCCAATCTTCATCACTTATGCTGCAAGGTGCATTGTTTAAGTTTAAATTAAATTTAATTGCCTATTGATTTTCACATGTTTTATACTTTTTTCAATTCTTAGTCGATTCCTTAACTTACAAGACAAAATGTAGAAAACATCATTTCAGTTGAGGCAGAACTTTATAGAATGCTCAGTAAGTTGCAGCAAAAATTTACAAAACTGATGGTGAATTGCTGTCTTTTGATGTCTAATTCTCCATGTCACACCATTTGCTGGTTTCTACTTGTTTAAGTTCAGGATTTGAAAGTTAAACATGTTTTATCCTGAATGCAGTAAAACCTGCTAAATAATCATGATAAAATTAGAAATCCACTTTTCTGCCAACTCTTCCTGTGCATGTATTAATCTTCTTCCTTACTTCATTATTACCAAACTTGCACTATACTTTGCTAGGGCTTTCAACATTTGAAACTAGTCCATTCATGCTCTAATTTTCTTGCACATCACAGAGTATTGCAACAAGAAATAATTTAGTTTATCAAACTTTAAATTATGGTACAACTTGAATATAAACAAAAAAATATGCAAGTGCAATTAAAGCTGTAAACGAAAAAAAAAATGTTCCTCCTGGTTTTTTTTGAGTTTTAGATAAAAAAAAAAAAAAAACCTGTACCCGACAGGCTTTAAAAAAAAATTTTTTTTTTTTTTTTTGCCAACCCTGCTTAATGTACTTAGCAAATCACCACCTTTCCCCATTCTCGCTTCTGCATGCCAGGCCATTATACAAAGATTTTTGGAAAAGTTTTGTCTGCTATAGCATAATTTCAATAACATGCGAGATACTTACATAAAATGACCTATTATAGGGTTTCATTCCTTTTCCACATTCAGTATCACTTTCAATACACACACAAATAAGTTGGGTAATTTGTTGAATTCCATAGTTGAAGAAATCAAGCAACTTCTTTCACCAGAGTCACGCATCTGCTTGAATCTTCTTATCATTGATGTAACAGTTTCTCTTTGGGTGATTTTCAGCTTTGTGAAATGGGAAAAAATAGTCAGGTGCAAGTTCCAGGCTGTATTCCATGTATTGTAAATTCCATGAAAATTGAAATGATGCAATGCACCCTGCATTTGTTGACTCAAGTACTTGTGAATCAAATTAAAGTATAGCTTTACTACCAGGACAAAACCTCAACTATTGTGAGCAAAATTTTTCCAGGGTTCACGTATCTGTCAGAGTAGACAGTTTGGCTGTGTTACAAAAATCTGCATGAAGTTTGTTGCAATACCAAAAGATATTCAATAGAAACACTTCCTCTCTGAAGCAGTGGCTTTCAATTTTTTATTGACTGTTCAGTCTTTATGCTTGCGTTCTGTTGACTGCCGCTTATTTTCCTTGTCATTGGCAAGAATCAGTTCATTGACACATGCTTCACACTGCATCTGTGGTCATTATGTCTTATCCACTGCACTCTCATTGTGTCTGAATTGTCACATTTTAGGTCCCTTGCCTCTCTCCTGACAGTACTAACATACACACAGGCATCATACGAGGATGTCCTCATCATTTATGAATGTTAATGGACACAGCACTGCAGTGAAAAATTCAGTAACACTTGTTTCAACAGAACTCCCTGTACCTTACCATTTTTCAATTCTGTACTTGTATGACATTCCATGCAAATTCTGATATGTTACTATAGTTATTCAGAGAGTCTTCATATCAATTTCATATGTCTCATAGCAGTGTTGCCAAATGTATAGCATAGGAGGCAAACCTTTTCAAAATGTCTTCTTAAATCTATCAAAGTTTTGCAATTTCTTTCTTACCATCTTTATCTACATATGCTTTAAACAAAACAGAAAAATATTCTACCTTGTTTAACTCTCCTTCTAACATTGAACTATCATGTCTTCAAATGCTGCTTTGCATTGCATTGCATTTGCAGATCATACGAAAAGATGGGTTAATACTTCTTCATATATATATATATATATATATATATATATATATATATATATATATATATATATATATATATATATATATATATATATATATATATATATATATATATATATATATATACTTGTTCCCATTGAACCTATGAACCATTGTGAGATTCAGAGGCTCACAGCAAATCTTAGTGGATACTATATGCATGGGAATCTGAGTTACATGTTATTCTTGCTTAAGTTGGTCCAGGATATGCAGATTATTTAAGTTCGATAGCAAAGTGCACTTTAGCTCAAATTATTTTGTATGCATGAGGCCACCTTGGCCATGGGTTTGAATCCTGATTATCAAACTTTTTGCATGTGAAGCAATTGGAGAGAATAAAATCTTATGTTATAGACTATATGTTATGTGTGTGTTTAGTTATAAGTGATTATAATTATTAATAATACTCTTGCCATAAACTATATTATTTATTGAAAATCTACAAAACGACAGTTTTTATGGTTTGGTCAATAACAGACTGAGGTACTTTTAAAACTTCCATTGTTTAATGCTTATTATATATTCTGCAAGGATTGATTTACAAATTACCAACCCAAAGTGTTCGAGAGTGATTGCTTCATCACTGGGCTACCAGATATATATATATATATATATATATATATATATATATATATATATATATATATAATATATATATATATATATATATATATATATATATATATATATATATATATATATATATATATATATATATATATATATATATATATATTAGGGTTATGACTTTTTTATAACCGTGTTCCTGTACTGTAAATTGATGAAGTTTGGTTAAATGGTAATGAAAAAGTATTAATTTGATTTAGTGTTTGAAAAGGCCACCCCTAAACTGAAATTTTAATTTCACTATATAGTGAAATCACTATTTCGGTTTGGGGATCACCTTCTTCCAACACTAAATCAAATTAATTCCTTTTTCATTACTTTTTATACCATAGTTGATCGATTTATGTCACAGGAACACAGTGTTGTAAGGGAAATCATAACCCTAATATATATATATATATATATATATATATATATATATATATATATATATATATATATATATATATATATATATATATATATATATATATATATATATATATATATATATATATATATATATATATATATATATATATATTACTTTTCACTTTCCCGCTTTGATTGGGGTGGTATCCGCCACAGTTCCCCCACAAACACACACACACATTCTATCCCCTACCCCCTCCATCTCATTCTGTCCTTGGCAACTCTCCTACTCATTTCCACAGTCAGACTTTTCACCGCATCAATCCATTTCCATTTTGGCTTTCCCCTCACCTTACATCCCTCTACCTCGGATTTATCTACTCTACTACTATCCTATCTCATTCATTTTACATATGCCCAAACCAACTTAAACATACCCTCCTTCATCCACATATCACCCTCAATATATATTATATATATATATATATATATTATATATATATATATATATATATATAATATATATATATATATATATATATATATATATATATATATATATATATATAATATATTAATATATATATATATATATATATATATATACTTATTTAAGGTATGATGGAAAAACATGTATAAAATATTATCCAGACCACCACCATCAGTCTGAACTTGAAACAAAAAATGAACAGATCCAAAGGGTGAAACCATCTCAGTCGAAACCTATTCCAGAAAAACAACCTGTTTCATCGTTACAACCATTTATTGGAGAACAAGTATGTTGTACCACTTCTCTTTTAAGCATTTTTGTTACTTTTTGAAGTATAAAACTTTAATAATTATTGATAGTTCTTTGCTATACATAATTTTCCTAGATATATGAGAGGATGGAAAGCTGTTCTTTCCTCTTGTTATTTTCACATTTAAGCATTGTTAATTTAAATTTTCTCGTCTAAGCATTTATTCTTATATTCAGATAAGTTTATCCAGTACTACTTTTGGTAGTATTTTTACTATTCCTTCTGAAATGTAAAATTTTAATAATTGACAATTTCTTTGTTTTGCTATACAGAATATTTTCCTTACTTTTATATATATATAATATATATATATATATATATATATATATATATATATATATATATATATATATATATATATATATATATATATATATATATATATATATATATATATATATATATATATAATTTTACGAGTATATTGACTAGTTATTATATTATTTTTGAATTCTCATCTAAGTAATAACTTGATTTGATTTGAGGAAAATGAATTTTTTGGAATTTTTATCTGTAGGAAATATTTGAATTAGATTCTAAAATAGAAGAAAATTTATTTAGGCCTATATTTTTTTATGATACGAGTGAGAAGTGAAACTTGCGTTATTAAGTTTTCTTTTTCATTACCAGTGAGATTGTCTTATTGATTTTGCAGTGCATATATGATAATGAAAATTACTCTATTCCCGTATATATAAGAGTATATTATTTTCTCTTCTTTCATCTTGTTACCTTCACATTTAAGCATTGTGAATTTAAATTTTATCTAAACACTGATTCTTAGATTTGGGTAAATTTATTCAGTACTGCTTTTAGTAGTATTTTCACTATTACCATTTATTTTGTTTTCAAGGACAAGTTACTAACATTTTGGTTTCACTCATTGATTTCAATGCTGATTATCTCTTCAACGCATAATGCATAAGTTTTCATTTACTTTTTTTTTTTTTTAAGTCACTAAATCGTAATTTTTTTCAAAAACCGTTCGCATTATATCCTTCTTTTTGTTTGGAAAATTTATTTTAACTAAAAGTAAGTATTCTTAATTTTTTTTAATGAGTGAATATAAAAGTCAGTGCCAATTACAGATAATTAAACTAGTATTATAATAAGTGAGCTATCTAAAAATGAAGTTTATTAATATATATTATTTTACATAAATTCAACACTACTTGGAGTCTGATGTTTCGTCCTACCCCTAATTCCTTGCTTTCTTGGCAACTGCATTTGACAAAATTCATTTAAAAAAAAAAAAAAATTCATACTCTTCTACCCGAGTTTAAATATATCGATCCATCGTAAAGGCAGGAAATTTCTAGACTTCTTGTTATGATTCTAATTTTTACTAACACTAAAAGGATATATCTAATTGTAATTTAAAATAAATTCTATATTTATTAGTTAACCTATTTTTCTCCAATGTTCATAGTTTTCCATTTCATTAATGTATAAAATTTTTAAAATCTTTCTCCTCTATAATTATTTTCTATGGAAATACGGGGTTTTAGGTTGAACTCTTGAGTTATAATAACTATGAGAAAATTGAAATTCTAGTTCAATTTATTCATTTACTGATATTCTACGCGATTTTTTATTTTTTTATTTTTATTTTTTTAAATGTAAAATCATTTCTAAAGTTTATTAATTCTCCTGTTACGATAGGTGATTTTGGAACCTTTGATATACCGTAATTAGTAACCATATCTACCTTTGTTTTTTCCCGTTAAATCCGATATTTTAATAACGAGCAATAAGACTTCGTATTTTTTCAGTATGAATTTTGATCTTAAGTATCTTTTCTTCTTTTTTTTCACATTACTTCTTTCTGAGATAATTAATAGTATATGAATTGACTTTTTATCCTCAAAGAACTTTTAGGTTTTCATGAATTTGAACAATACCAAAAAAAAAAAAAAATTTTTTTTTAATTTATTTTTTCACTAAAATTTTTTAATTTTAATTTCATTAAAAAAAAAATTTTAATATATTATTATATATATTATATATATATTATATATATATATATATATATATATATATATATATATATATATATATATATATATATATATATATATATATATATATATATATATATAGGGATGGAGTGAAGTATCGGTATCGGTATCGGTATCGGTAATCGGTGAAAATCTTAGTATCTATCGGTAAAAATTTTGGTATATGAATGGATAAAGTATCGGTATATTTTCAGGTATTTCAGGTATCGGGTATCGGTACCTGTAAATTTTTTATGTATCGGCAAAAATTTTTATCGCTCCTTCCCTAAAATATAAATAATATATATATATATATATATATATATATATATATATATATATATATATATATATATATATATATATATATATATATATATATATATATATATATATATATATATATATATATAATATATATATATATATATATATATATATATTATATATATATATATATATATATAGGAACCGACCGGGGCTGGAATTTGGCCGGGGCCGGGGCCGGGGCCGGGGTCACCCAAATTTGGCCGGGGCCGGGCCGGGGCCGGGGTTATGGCCGGGGTTTCCTAAAATTTGTAAAGAAGGTCAAAAGCACTGAAATTTTAGGTTAAGAAAATTAGATATAAGGTTTATTTAATTGTAAGGAAGGAGTAGAATAGCCAACATTCACTTAAATTAATGATTATATGCATTTTCTCCAAAAACAAAATCAGAAAAATTACAGTTTTGTATATTTAAAGTTTAAAAAAAGTACAAAAATTAAAAAAAAAAAAAATTATTCTAATTATAATAGTTATTTAACACGTTTACCTAGGTAAGACCCAAAGGTAAAGTTTGAAAAAATGTAAGATATAAAATTATCAATTTAACCTGTATTTATACATATCATTGTTATTTTATTGCTATGTATCAAACTTGTATCATTTAACTGCATTATTTAAAAATTATTATTTTGTTTATACTTTCAGTCAATATGGCTAAAAGATCAGCTTCTGCAGTATTGAATACTTTACAATGTTTCAGGATAGGCTCGAAATAGCTAAATGTAACATCTGCAGTCAGAAAATTAGAAGAGAACCTCCGGGTGCTACAAGTAAAAAAAATTTCAACCAAATCTTTTTGGAGTATCTAAAATCAAAACACAAAGATGAACATTCACTAGCAGAAAAGGAGCGGTCAAAAGAAACAGAAAAGAAAAAAATCTTAATTTTCTTATATTTTGTTTGAAATTTTTCTTTATTTGACTGATTGAGCTGAAATTTTCAAAGTATGTGAATTTTTTCACGAAATTCTGAGTTGATTTCGAGCATTTTTTTGAGTCTATAACGTTTTGAAAGCTTATTTGGACCCAAAGTTGAAAAAAATGAATAACTGGGTCAAACCACTGGTCCACATGAGCTGAAAATTTAACTGAATACCTTTGCCCCAATTTCTTGCATTGGTGGGAATAGATTTTTGATATCACGTCTAGAAAAAAGTTATAAGCACTTGAAAAAAAATTTGCAAAAATCGTACCCTTCTGGAGGAAAAAATTATTTAAAAAAAACGCTACCTACTATTTTCTTTATTTGTGAATATTGTTTAGAAGAGGAACAGGGCAACAATTTTTATTTAGTGCATTTTTAAATGCCCTTTGTTTGAAGCGAGATATAGCCTCTCAAACTTTGGGAATTTTTGAAATTTGGCCAAAAATGGACCTTTTTGAAGGCTATATCTCAAAACCAACGAATGTCATCGAATAAAGTACATAGAGGAATTTGTAGCCCCACCCCTCCTCTATACACCAAAAATAGGAAATGTTATAGTTGTATTTTTTTAAGAAAGATTTTGTCTGAAAAGGTGGATTTTTTGTTCAAAAAAATTTTTTTTCCTATAGTTGGTCAGTTTTTGGCTTATAACATTTTTTCTATAACTCTGGGAACAAAAGTCTATTAGAGGCTTTTGTAGCCCATATAATTTTGAATAAATAAGTCCAACTTTCAGCTCATTCTAAAAAGTGGTTTGGCACCGCCATTCTATTGAAAAAGGGTAAAATTTCCACAAAAAAAAAAAAAAACTTTTAAAAAAACTTTTAACCGTAATAGACTCGGAAAAACGCTAGAAATGGACTTTTCTTACCGGTAAAAAATCTATATACACTGAAAATTTCAGCAGAATCTGCTGAAAATTTAAAAAAAAAATTTTTTTTTTTTTTTTGTATAATTTGCCATTTTAACCCCGGCCGGCAACCCCGGTTTTCCCTGATTTTTAGCCGGGGCCGGGGGCAGTAAAAATGGCCGGGTTTGGCCGGGGCCGGGGCCCGGTCGGTTCCTATATATATATATATATATATATATATATATATATATATATATATATATATATATATATATATATATATATATATATATAATATATATATATATATATATATATATATATATATATATATATATATATATATATATATATATATATATATATATATATATATATATATATATATATATATATATATATATATATATATATATTAATATATATAGTCTGCCTTTACGGATGCTGCCGAACTGAAACAGTTACTAGAAGACGATGATGATTTTGAAGCTCATAAATCTAAGGCTGATGATGCAGGTTTTGATGCTCATCAACTAACAAACTTTGAAGAATTGGAGAAAAGTGCTGCTGAGGCTGCATCTCTTATGACGCAAGATAGCAGTAGTGCCAGTTTGTACAATAATGATAGTGGTAGTAATTTCCCCACCAAAGAGATTTCCTCTTCAACAGAGTTAAAAGATGAAAGTGTAGAAGAAAAAACTCAAAAGGAAGAAAGTGATAAAACTTTTCAAAGTCAAGATGAACTTGTAACCCCTAATCAGTCCCTCGATGACATTGTTTCTGAAGATGATGGTAGTCAGGGAGAATCATCAATAAAAGATATGGGAAAAATTATTAATGAAGAGGAAAGTTTGCCGTCGTCTGAGTTGTCTGGTAGGTTTATATATATATATATATATATATATATATATATATATATATATATATATATATATATATATATATATATATATATATATATATATATATATATATATATATATATATATATATATATATATTATGTGTGTGTGTGTTATTCTTCTTCTTTATATAAAGATAAATAGGTTTAATTAAAGGTCGAATCTGATAATCACCATTTTAACTTCTCAAAAAAAATAAAAATTTTGTGGTTTAGAGTTTAGACTTTCACCCCCATTGGATCATTGCGAAAGTGCAAATCTCTTATAAAGTGACCATTTTTAAAAAGTTTTCCAACTCAAAAGATGAAGATGGTCGTTTTTAATGAATATACAAATTCCGTGTGAAAGATTGAACATAATACGTTAAGATTTTTAGTTTATAGCTATTAGTTCAGTTAAACATTAGCGGGGAGACATGCGTAAAGAAATTTGATTATGGGATATAAAAGATAACTTGTAAACAAATAGAAAAATCATTAGCTTGTGAAAATATTAGAAGTTGTTAACGAATTGGACATTGAGTTAATGCTTTATATTCAGTTAAGGGAGGAATTTTTGAACTTTAGAAATTTCAATTATGTAAAGCCAAGCAGGTCACTTTAATAAATATTAAGCTTCGACATATGAATCATTGTCATATTTGATTTGTGGCATAAAAAATAAAAGATAACCCTATAAATAGCAGTAAGGGATTGTAAATATTAAATTCATTTTCACATTCTCATCCTTTTCTCCATCAAAAATATGTTTTGTTAAAAAATAAAAATTTTAGTTTGTAATTTATTCTTTATATTTTATTTTATTACATCCTTGAAGTTATTATTATTATTACAGAAAAACTTGATCAAAAGGACAGCAAAGTAGTCAGTGGCCTTGTTACATTCTCTGATGCAGATCTTCTTTTGGAAAAAATGCTAGGTGAACACGATGCAGGTGATTCGTCTGTTGTACCAATGGACACTGCTGAAGAGCAGACAACATCGGAGGATACCGTTGTTCAAGGCATTGATCATTTAGCTCCGACTGAAACTAAAATTACGGATGTGGACATGCTCGAAGCTTTTGGAGATTGTATAACGCCTGAAGAAAGCTCAAATTCCACAGTTTCAAACACTTTGCTAAATTCTATATCTTCTTCTTCTGAACAACCTGAGCAACCAGAACTACACGAAGATTCAACACAGCAAGCTGTTCTTGAAAATGAACAAGAGTCTCAAAGTATGGAAGATGATCTCGCTCCTGATGTTAAGGAACAAGAATCCAAAAATGAGGAAGATGGAGAAGAAGAGGAGGAGGAGGAGGAGGAAGAAGAAGAAAGTACATACGTTCTACCAGCAGGTGTGGAAGAGTGGAATAAATTATTTGAACTAGTTTCTTCTCAGGTGAGTTCAAATACAATTTCAGATGAAGAAATGGAAGAAGCCAAATCTCTTCTGGAATATGAAAATAAAATTATGGGCATGCAAATTGAGAAGCAAATCGAGATATTTAATAGACTTTGTTCACTTGCCAATGTGCAAATGAATTGAATCCAAATCTTTGTTTGTTTCTCATTTTACAAATGTAAATAACGTTTTTATGAAAAGTAGCGAATATATATATATATATATATATATATATATATATATATATATATATATATATATATATATATAATATATATATATATATATATATATATATATATATATATATATATATATATATATATATATATATATATATATATATATATATATATATATATATATATATGCAATATGAGTAGTTTATAGATTTTATAAATAACTCTGCCTTGTTAATTCGCTGCTTATATACATAATTCTTATTGTAAAAAAAATTTTTTTGTTTTGTACATTGAATAGGAAATATTTACTGTATTTTATAAGTAATTCACTGAATGGAAACTAAAGATATATATATATATATATATATATATATATATATATATATATATATATATATATATATATATATATATATATATATATATATATATATATATATATATATATATATATATATATATTTATATATATATATATATATATATATATATATATATATATATATATATATATATATATATATATATATATAATATATATATATATATATATATATATATATATATATTGTATGGCTTGTGTGTTAATAGTTCTTTATCTGAAATACGAGTCAAGATAACCGATTCGCATTGTCGCTTGATATATATTTTTGTACCAGGACAGAATTTGTACATAAGAATTTTAGGTGGATAGAAATTTTTTTTTTTTATTTAGTGACTTTGAAATTTGTGATTGAGGTTTTATTAATATTATTATTATTGATAATTATTATCATTATTATTATTATTATTATTATTATTATTATATGATTATTAATGTTACACTTAATTCTTTTTTGAATTTTGTTTATATTGTATGAAATCTTTCATCACTAATGAAAGGGAGGAAGAAGTTAAGTTGTATTTGAAACAATTTACAATTTATAAAATAAATATTAAAATATTTTTGTTTTTTTTCTGTTTTTCCATTTCTGAGCATTGAAAATTGTTGCTCAACAGCACAACTACATTATTATTGTAAGTCTTTATTTTTAATGTTTTATTTTTTCTTCCTGTTGAGATTCTTTTTGAAAATAGTTAAAACTTGTGTAAATCTGTCTAATTATTATTAGAGTGATTTACACAATTTTTTAATATTGAATACGCTCAAAAAGTGTTAATATCAGAAAGTAAATATTTTTCTAGATTATATATATAATATATATATATATATATATATATATATATATATATATATATATATATATATATATATATATATATATTATATATATATATATATATATATATATATATATATATATATATATATATATATATATATATATATATATATATATATATATATATATAGATGAAAATATATATTGATGTAAGTGCGCCCCACTGAGTGATAGGATTGGCTAAACTTTTCAGTTCGATCCTTTTCGCGTTTCACCAGCTCAGAGAGTCTCTAGCGTACCCTCGTCTCAGAGTGTCTGTGCTTCGACTACCTCTTTACCTCCAGTGATAGAGACGATAACCGCTAAGAATTTGCATCCGACTTGCCCTGATGCACTGTCTTCTCTTTTTATTAATTTATGCAGCTTTCGTTTGTCTAATTTCCTTTTTGTCGAACACCACTTCTATTCTAACCCTCATCGTATGTTCTTACCGAAACTCAGATCATTGAGTGCTCTGACAGCAAACCTTACTTTGTTACCTGTTTCTATCCTCAATTTTCAGCCAAAGGCTGATGTTGCACATGTGCGCAGCAATGTTTGTTCTAGTGTATCCAATTTGGAGTCTTCTGAATTCTCTATGGCTCAAGCTCTTGCAATTCTACCAATAAATTTAATTGCTTTGTCTATTAAATTTAATTCTACCTATCTCCCTCGTGAAGGTAGCCTCATTGTTGTAGAGAGGGGCTCAGACACTTCGGTTTCTGCGAAGTGCTACCTTCTCCCTTTGTTATTTTTATTTCATTTTTCCCTCCTATTTTCTCAGTTTTGTTTATTTTTCTTATTGTTCACCTTTGTATTCATATTTTTAATTTTTTTTCACTTTCTCTAAGTACCTGTGTATGTATCTCTCCCCCCTATTTGGTGGGGGTCCATTTCCTTGATCTTGGCGAACTTTTGGCTGTGGTGCGTGTGCGAGTCTAATGTCCTCGACCTTCTTTCCCCGTGGATGAGGGTTCAGTCAATAAACTAGTCCGTTCCGCCTTTGACCAGGCCGTCTATTGTAGAGGTCCCAAACCAAAGCTAACCACTTTGGAGGCTGTCCCACACTTAGACATACAATCTTTGGGTGCATAGAAGAGGCCCAAACTCAGCGGTGTGGTTTCGGGAGGAAGGACCTTCGGGCTCTAGGCATGGGACGTGCACCTGTGCTGGGCCGTGTTTTCTGAGTGCCATGGCTATGTATGCATCATTCGGTTCATGCAATGTGTTTATTTATTGCGGTGTTTCGGAAGACAGTTGTTTCTATGACATTCTAACAAAAAATTTGTTCTAAAGGGAGGCTGTACCTACCTTCATCAATCGGGCTTGCTTCCCGACGTTTTCCTGGCTCCACAATGGCTAGGGGTTTCCACCCCAGTACGTCAGCCTCTCCTCGCCTTTCGTCTATTCGATCCAGCCGTCCTCAAATGACTCAACGTTCCTCCCATTTCAGGGACCCTTCTCTACGTCATTCTTCTATGATTACTCTGATCCCATTCTCGGGGCCCGCCTCAGAGAGTGTGACTCGTACCCTATATTTTTGCATCATTTCTACGACTTCCTAACCGCTTACTGCGCGAAGTCCTCTCATCCTTAATGATGCGTTGGAGACAGCCCTTCAATCGTGTGACCCTCAAGCTACTCCAATGTGAAATGGTTCTACTCGAGCAACGTCTCGAACACAGAGTTTGACCGAAATGGTTCGGTTTCAAAGCCCGATGAAATTCAAAACATCAAATGCACAGTGTTTGTTCCCGAGATCAGGATGGACACTGTGGAAGACATTCTTCACCATTTCCAGAAGCGTCATCTGCCTGTTCACGAATGTCCATCGGTTCCCTCCACACAGGGAGACCCCCATTGTGTCGAATCCTCGACTTCGTCTTTGGCGTCCCGTTCCTTACCAAGGTGAAAATCGATTTGCTATCCTCTCAGTTCGTCCTTATATTCATCACCCGAGGAGATGTTTTAGGTGTTACAAATTTGACCACCCTCTGAAAAACTGCAGGGCACCCGAATCTTTCTGCTCGTGATGTGGAACCTCTTCCCACACCTCTTGCGATAACCCCTCTTGTTATCCCAGTTGTAAAGGTCCACATATGGCGTCTTCTGTTCACTGCCCAACTTTTGTCTTAGAAAAGGAAAATACGAGGTGTTTAAATTGAAGCGACGCGACGGGCAAAGGAGAAATTTCCTCACCTTGTTCACCCTTTTGTCCATGCGATTGTAACTACTCCAGTTCTGTCTCCTGTTGCGTTTTTTTCTCGAGACCCACTTGGCTTCTGAATCGCACGGCCCCCACGGACTGCTCCTGGAACTCGTTTCTCGCTGGAAAACTGTCGACCTCATTTTCCTGCCATGGTCTGATCGGTTGTTCGACATCTCTAACCGGAACGCGCAGTCATTTCTAATGCTGTTTGTGTAGCAGAAATCCATGCCCCCCACCTCGTGGTGCTCCCGGTCTGTCTTTGGCGGCTGCTACTGAAAGTCCTTGTCTAGTTGTCTATTGAAAGCGCCCGGCTGTTTCTCCGTGAAAATAGGTGGATTTGCCCATATATATATAATATATATATATATATATATATATATATATATATATATTTATATATATATATATATATATAATATATATATATATATATATATATATATATATATATATATATATATATATATATTTATATATATATATATATATTTTATTTTTTTTTTTTTTTTTTTTTTTTAATATATTATATATATATATATATTATATATATATATATATATATATATTCATATTTATATATTATAATAAATAAACTGAAATAAATGTGATTTTTAGTTGGCATTAAATACATGAACGATATTTTATTATATTATATATTATATATATATATATATATATATATATATATATATAATATATATATATATATATATATAT
>SEYY01002377.1:37500-42500 GCA_009176605.1 Armadillidium nasatum
AGTACAAAAGAGTTGGTCTGCGAAGGAGGGATAAGCCTTGATCTCGTTACCCTCGTTACTCCCGTTCGGGAGTCTGCTTGATAAGTATTTCTTGAGGCTTCCCGATGCGTCTTTTCTTTTGTACTGTCTTGGCTCGGTTAGTAATGGTCTTGCTTACCATCCAAGAGGTCGATGGTTCGATTTCCAGTATAGCAGACTTAAACATTATATATATATATATATATATATATATATATATATATATATATATATATATATATATATATATATATATATATATATATATATATATATATATATATATATATATATATATATATATATATATATATATATATATATATATGTGTGATTTTCGCCATAAGTTTTAGGTTCTCAAAACATCCTCCCGTTGCATATCGATATTTACTGATTAGTTTCCTTGTCTCGTCGTTGAAATAACTGATTTAAACTGGATTCTTCCGCCCCATATTCCCTTTACGCTTTCTATTATTATATATATATATATATATATATATATATATATATATATATATATATATATATATATATATATATATATATATATATATATATATATATATATATATATATATATATATATATATATATATTATATTTCTACTATATTTCTGCTATTGTCTCAGTTATTGTCATTATCGTTTTTACTGTACTATTTTTAATTGTCATTTACGTCATTGTTTTCTACTAATTCTGATGATGATCTTAAAAGTCACCTCGGCTCTTATTCTTGACCGAAAAGAATACATGTGCATGACTGCTCCGATGTCAAACCCTTCTCTGTTCCATCTTACACTCTTTATCCTCAATTGTCAGTCAAATTTAGATGTTGTACCTACAGTCCATGCGAAAATACATATTTGTTCTTATGTTTCTTCATTGGAGTCTTCTGAAATCTTTGCCGTTTGGTTTAGGCTTCATTATTATTCTAATATTAAATTAATTTGTTCTGATGATTAATATCCTACCACCCCTGACTGTCCTGCATTCTTCGACTATCTAAACTCTAAACTAGAGCGAATTTTTCCTTCTTCTTTCTCTGAAATCATCATTTTCGGGGATTTTCATGTTCACCCCTTCAAATGGCTTTCCTTTTTTTTTCTCAACAGCTGGTGAATATGGGTTCCATTTCTCTATTCAGAATAGCCGTGAGCTGATTTTGCAAGTCCTTACCCGTGTTCTTGATCACCTTGAAATTGAAGTAAACATTCTTAACCTTTTCTTAACTTCTAATCCCTCTCTTTAAACTGTAATAATCTTTTCGTTATGGGTTCCTCAGATTAATTTATCTCTCTATCCTGTTCTATCGCTTCAAGTCTGCCTCAATAAAGACCCTAATCAACAGCTAAGAAACGTTTTGGAATTTTGATGCCTCACAAAACTAACTGAACTTAGTCGCATCTCCTTGATTTCCTTTGGGATGATTATATTTATTGCTTCGCAGCTGGGAGGATCTTTCTAAGTACGCAGAACTCATAGCTGAAATGGTTCTTATTGGCATTGAAGATACACATTCCATTTTTTCCCTTCAACTAAAACTCATAAATAAGGTTTAACTCTTATTCTTCTCGTGCTATTAGCTGCATTGTTTTCATTCAGCTTATGTTTTATCCCGGGATCATGCTAAATCTATTCTACGTAACCCAAGAACACTTTACATCATAGAAAATTCTATCTATAATCTTTCCGGTTCCCTTTTCTCACGCTCTTTCTGGTATCTTGCAAAAAATATCGGCTCCAACTTTGTTTCTTATTCTTTCTTTCCTCTAGTTTCTTCCGACGCCATCACATCTTCCCTACCTTCTGTTAAAGTTGAACTATGCCTTCATACTTTTGCCTCTAATTCAATTTTAGACGACTCTGGAACTACTCCTCCTCCACCTTCCTCTAACTCATTATGAATTACGCGTAATATTGAATTCTAAGGATGTGATTTATGCTCTCACTCAATTTAATACTAAGAAAGTATACGGTCCTGAGGGTATCCCACCTGTGGTTCTTAAAACTGGCACCCTGCCTTAGTAAACTATTTCTTCTATGCCTATGAACTTCATCCTTTCCTTGTTGCTAGAAACGTGTGCTCATTCAACCTGTGCTGAAAAATGGACACCTCTCAATCTATCGTCGAATTATTTTAACCTCTATTCTTTCTGAGGTTTTTCGAATCTATTATTTACTGGAAGATTTGGAAATATCTTAAATCTGATAGGACTTCCGTAATTCTGGTGATCTTTCCCTTCTTTATCTGACACTTGTTCCTCTGCTTTTAGTCACTATTGTTAACACTTTGCTGTAGCGCTGGATATAACGAAAGCTTTTGATAGAGTTTGCTTGATAAGTATTTTTAAACTTTTCTCTTTCCGCATCTATCCTTCTCTCTGATTTCTTTTATAGACGGCCACTGATTATCCTTTAAATCTGCTAACAGTAGTGTTCCTCTTATTTAAAAGGGTTTTCTTAGAATTTTTTCCTGTTTTTCATTAACGACCTTCTCATCATCATTTCTTCACCTATTCACTCCTCTGCTGACTATTCCATTCTTCACTACTCATTTCATTAGGAAAGATGTCCCAGTCAACTTTAAATAATTCACACAAGGAGGACTGCCTCGGAGCAGCTAACCTTTGATCTGCTTCATAGGTTTAATTGAGGCACAGAAAATGTTTTTTTTTTCAAACGTCTAAAAAACTCATTTCTTTCATCCTCTTACTTGACATAATTTTCAACAAAATTAGAACACTTTCGTTGAACACCCATAATCCAAAACTTCCCTTATCCTTGATATTTTTGATACCTCATTTTTTTTTCGTGATCACGCTATTTCACCAACTGAAGATACTTTAAAGAGGTTGAACATTCTAAGGTTCTTCAGGTATTTACACTTCAAAGGGGAGACGTTCGTACCTGTCTGAACTCTATGGAGTATGCGTCACACATCTAGTGTGGATCCATTTACACTTCCTTCCTTGAAAACGTGGAGTCTAGAATTTTTCGTCCTATCAACTCTCTCGTTCTTACTAACTCTCTCTCCATTTTCTTTCTAGCTATAAAGTTGTTCACTCTGTTTATTCCATTGTTGTTGTAACAGACACTACCTTTCTGATCTTATCAGACGCAATCTTTCTCCATTGAGAAGAGATCATGCTACATATCTTTCAATATTGTTTCTTCTTTCTCTGCCCAGCTTTCTTACCCCAGACTTAACAGCTATTCTCAATCTTACATTTATTCCACTGCTAAAGTCCGGAACACGCTCACTATATCTATTTCCAGACGTTCTTTAACTCTCACATATTTCAATGCTGTGTATCTGGACATGTAGACCTTTAATTTAGTTCCACACTTGATTTTTCATCAATTCTGGTGGAATTTGAAATAACTTTGGTTTATATATATATATATATATATATATATATATATATATATATATATATATATATATATATATATATATATATATATATATATATATATATATATATATATATATATATGAAAAGATGTGAAAAGTAGTTTAAAAGTTACAAAAATAAATTCGAAGTAATCATATAATTCTAAGAAAAGCCTTTTATAATTCTGATATTCCTGATAACAAATAATAATGAATAAAAGCATCCTACATGTGGAAAGAAATATTTTTATAATTTCTGTTGCTTTTATTATTATCTTGAAAAATGTAGAGTTTTAATGTTTTCACTTCGTTAATAACTGAAAGTGATAGAGAATTTTTTTTTAAAGTATATATATATATATATATATATATATATATATATATATATATATATATATATATATATATATATATATATATATATATATATATATATATATATATATATATATATATATATATATATATATATATATATATATATATATATATATATATATATATATATATATATATATATATATATATATATATATATATATATATATATATATATATATATATATATATATATATATATATATATATATATATATATATATATATATATATATATATATATATATTAAAGTAGAGTTCCAGTTTGTTAGAAAGAATAGAATGGAATTAACTAGGCACGGAGAAGGAGTCCTTTTAAATATATTTGTTTCCTTAAAAGGCAAAGGGATTCTTTCTTTGCCTTTTTTAGACGCTGTTTTATTATGTGTATAATTATTGCAAGGAATGAATTGTAAGACATTTGATAAACTTTGAATTCTTTGGTTTCTAGGTAATTTCTAATTTGAAAAATAATCAAAAGATTCACATTTTTATAAATCATACAAGTCTGCAAAAATATATTTTTATAAACCTGCATACCCTTTTTTTTTTTTTTAACTTTGTATATTCTGGTGTGCTGAATCTAAAAAGACTTCCATTTTTCCCATCACGTATAGTTTTCTTGCAACAGGAAAAAGGATTGTAATGAATCAACACTGCTAAATCAAAAAAGCATAATTTTATTATAAAATTAAACACATTTAAATTTGTTTTCCATGAAACACAGTTGTTTATAAATGTTAAGTATTTTACTTTGTTGGCATGTAGATCCATTGTTTCTTCTCTTTCATATTTCTGGTGCGCTTTCGTTTTCCAGTATTCGCAGTTTCCCTTTTAAACATCCAACAGTAATCACCCATCATATTCACATCTCATCTTTCCTAGTAGCATCTCTCTATTTCCATAACATCCTGGTTGAATCTTTTCCCTTGCGCATTACTGTAGTCTCTTAAGTTTTCAGGAAAGTAGTTTATGTGTGAATGTAAAAAAAAATTGGATTTTTAAGCTCAGGTTGCAGCCTTGAGTTTTGAATGCAGTTAGCATGTAACCTAGATCTTAGTTATTTCCCAAAAGCTTATGAACTACGTCTTTAAATGAATATCACGCTTCTCTTTTAGTTTCATTTATGGATTCTGGAAACAAGGAACCACAAGAAATAACGTATGTCTGGTCCAACAAAAATTTCCTCTTTCAACTTGGTCTCAGAGAG
>SEYY01002377.1:60000-113107 GCA_009176605.1 Armadillidium nasatum
AAAATATAAAAAATATATATATATAATATATATTATATATATATATTATATATATATATATATATATATATATATAATATATATATATATATATATATATATATATATATATATATATATATAGGTGTATCATAATTGCTTGAACAATCTTGGATCTGTGATTGTTTGGACATGAACCCCAACTATGAAAAAAAAAAAAGTTATTATGAATATGCCCCAAAATGACAGTTACAAAGTTACATTTCCTCAAAATTCTTTGAAACTCATGAGGAATTGCCACTTAGTACTTGGTACAAATGTTTAATGGTAGTTAACATATCACAAGTAGTTGTGAATGAATTATTAAATATTGATCATTATTGGTTTGGGAAAAATATTTGAACCTTTTTTTCCAGGAAAAACAAGAGGAAACAGAGACAAATCTCAGTGATATAATTAGAGTAACTTTTACTTGTCAAATTTGGGTACTATTATTACACCGGGGATATTTAGTTTACTGGTAGTCTGTTACATTGAATTAGATAATTAGCTGATTAAGCAATAGCATTCTAATATCATTAATTAAGCTAGATATTATTATATTTAGGTAATTAAGCAATAAAATTATAATATGATTTGACAATTTGACAGACTTGTTTACAGTACAGACTGCACAGTAGCCTGTATACTCTAGTTACTAGCTAGGTTAGTGTTATAATTTTCTTATTTTATAAATTTTTTTTTGTCCTGTTTTTTATTGTGAAATGCTTATTTTTAAATTTTTTTTTGTTTTCCTTTACAAAACTATGTCAGTATCATGCAGCATAAATTATGCTGAAAATACTGTAATATACTACTATTAGCCTATTGGTGCATGATATTGAGGCAGTTTTGTAAAAAAAAAAATAATAACAATAAAAAGTAAAAAAATAAACATTTTTCAATATAAAACAGGACAAAGAAATTTATAAAATGAGAAAAGTTGGGAAAGAAGATTTGGAAAGATCTCAGTTCTTCTAATTTTCTCTCTGATTTCCAGTAAAGCTTTTGTACAAAAACACTACTGGTGATCTACTTTCCTGTCTCTCTGATTCTTGGTCCTTTTCCCTTTAATATTTTGGTGAAGTTTTTGCTGATGCACTGGACATATTAAAAGTCTTCAATAGAGTCTGGCACAAAGCTCTGGTTTTTAAACTTCCATTTTTTGGAATCTATTCTTCTCTCTCTGATTTCCTTTCCAGTCGTTCTATAGCAGCTGTTGTAGATAACCTATTAATAGTGGTATTCCTCAAAGATCTCCCCCCATCTCCAACTTTTTTTTTTTTTTTTATTAATCACCTTCTATCTATTACTTTATATCTTATCCATTGCTATACTGATGATTACACCCTTTATTACCCCTCTCAATTTGAAAGACGCCCCTCCCAACAGTAGGGTAGCCTAAGATCAACTAACCCCTGATCTTTCTCATATTCCAAATTGGGGAGAGAAAATATGGTCATTTTCAATGAATCAAAAACTCAGTTCTTTCATCACTATACACAGCACAACCTTCCATACAACTATAACATCATCAAAAACACACAACTCAAACCTTTGTCTGTCCTTAATATTCTTGGTGTTCCTTTTCTTGTGATCTTTCTTGGAAGTATCACATTACTTCTCTTTCTAAACAACTTCTAAGAGGTTGAGGGTTCTGAGGCACCTTGTAATTTCTTCGCGCCGCCCCAATTGCTTTCTCTTTATAGGGGTGTTGTTCACTCCTGTGTAGTGTTTTGCACACATCTGGAGTGGTTCCACTCATATAGCTCCTTGAAAAAGTGGAGTCTATAGCTTTTCATCTTATCAACTCTCCCTCTCTCACTTATTCTCTTGTCTTTTTCTGCCCTTCAAATTGTTCCATCGCTCTCTCTGTTCTATCACTATTACAACATCTGAAGGCTCGTGTGACATGCCATTCTACAGTCTCATCCTTTCTCTATCCAACTCTTCAGCCCCAGACTTAACTGCTATGCTCAATCATACATGTACTCTACTTTTAAAGTTTGTAATGCACTCACTTTTATCTGCTTCCCCAACTTCCTTTGACTTACATACTTTCAAATGCTGTATATTGGGACATGTTGTCCTTTAACTTAACCAAGTTTCTAGTGGTACCCCAACTATGGTGGAAATTGGGAGGCCTCTGGCCTTTGCACACCAAAGTAGATAAAAAAAATAAAAAAAATTATTTATTAAGAGGAGACCCAGATAGAAGTATTAAATTATTGAGATCAGTGAAAATTTTTGTTGTTTCCATTGTAATAAGCTGAATCAAATCAAAGTATCAATGAATTTCTGCAATGATAACCTGTTATATTACTTTCAAATTAATTTGTTACCTTAAGGTTTTCTTTTTTGCTTTTATTATTAGACTGTAATTAACTCCCAAAACTTTACTTTAAATACCATTCGTTTTGTAAGCAATAAAACATAAACAGTAAAAACTCCATATAATCTATTCATGAACTTCAAAACAGAAACTACCTAAATTGAAAAAGAAAGTAATATTTGCTACCAATTAGTTTAAATCAATAAATATATACATTAACATAATAATAAAAATGATGATAATAGTAATACTACTACTGATGATAATAATCGCAAATTACTATGCATGCTACTTATTATTCACAGAATTCATATATTCACCTTTATTTGCAGACCACTTTAATATACATAGCAACAGTTGTGTATTAATGTTTTTTATAAAATCTAAAGAATTCATATGTAATAATACTTATTATTTTCCACTTTCAAAATTTCACTTGGTGTTTTCCTTTACACTTCTCCAGAGCTTTCAGTATTTTTAACAGAGGGAGAGACCCAGATAAACTCTAAAGATCAGTACATGATACAGGAAAAAAAATAACTAATAAAAGGTTAAAACAAACAACTCATGCCTTAGAAAGTTTTATTGTGTTTAAAGATGTTGGGTGTTTTTTACCAATCTGGACATGGGAAACCAAAAATGAACAACATTTTCCCCTAAGACATACCTTTTTTTTTTTGACGAGTGGTAGGGAGTCGGAGTTCAGAGTCAGGTGTTGATTTATTATTTCTACTCGTCTCTTTTTTTTTTTTTTTTTTTTTTTTTATTTTGTTACATTCCTATGTTACACAAAAGTTAAAAACAAGTCATTCATAAACTTCATAACAATTCAAAGAAGAGAAGTATTTTGAAGACATTAAAATGGTTTGTATATCACAACATCATACTTTTTTTTTTTAGTGTCATGTGTGTGTCTGTATACATTGAATACAGCAACATACCATACTAGAAAACTTCTGAAACATGTCAAAGTGTGACTATATATATATTATATATATATATATATATATATATATATATATATATATATATATATATATATATATATATATATATATATATATATATATATATATATATATATATATATATATATATATATATATATATATTTATATATATATATTATATATATATATTTTTTTTTTTTTTTTTTTTTTGTTCAAAATTATTGCACCATGTATGAAATATGTCCTGTTTCACTGTCACCAAGGTTTGTTGTAATAACACCATACAGCACCTTGTTTGTGAAAGGGGAAAACTAATAGAATAAACATATAAGCAACAATGTATAATGCGTTTATTTTGTAATAGTATATATACTATTACAACATTAATAGGAACACATTTCTTTATAATTTTATTTTGGTAATTACTTTATCATTACTTTAATTTGATAAATGCTATTTAAGCACCTCACTGCCCGTTTATAAAAAAATTTCAATTGTTATGGCCTTACTAAAAAAGGCAAACTGTCTCCCTTTGTAACTTGTAGTAGTACTTTTCAGGTAATTATACTGTCTTTCTATTGGTACCTTCCAAAACACTTGCATTTACTCTACATAAATGTACATGATTAAGTAAATAAAATCTTTAACATTTTAGTAAACTTTTAGCTTGCAACATTTACATTTTGGTATATTTTATTCTTATATTCTTAATAGTAGATTGTAGAACAGTAATAAATATATTTATCTTATTATACTCTATAGATAAAAGTTAATGATATAAAAATAACCACAGCAGTAAGTTTGTGTAAAAAATAATTATGATGATAATTTTGTGTATATCAAATATCAATAATCAATTAAAAACAATAATTATAATTTTTTTTTGTATAAATTATGTAATATTTGTATATTATTCATGCTTTATATACGTAACAGTAATTGGTTGAATGTAATTGTTTAGTTGAATTTATAAAGAATATAATAATCATAATCACCTTTCCTTTTTAAGTTAGATTACCATGAAGAAAACATTCAATTTTAATAAGGTAATTTTTAATAGGTATTTGTAACGGGGTCCTGTGATGCACTTGGTTCTTGGAGCCCATGTGATATTATACATCTTCAGCTAGAAGGATCCAGTGAAGAGACTATATGGTCTACCACTTTGCAGCTACCTCAAGAAGAGGCAAGTGATTTTTTTTTTTTTTAAATAAAAGTTTGCACTACATGGGCACTGTCTTATTCGAATTGTGGAACTGCTTAGGAAGTTTCTTTTTAGGATCCTCCTAAGGGATCAAACCAGTACCTTTAGGAATATGAATCAATCACTCCACAATAGAAATTTTGACTTCTAATCCCAATAAATAAATCCTAAAATGTCTTTATATCTATAATAATATATATATATATATATATATATATATATATATATATATATATATATATATATATATATATATATATATATATATATATATATATATATATATATATATATATATATATATATATATATATATATATATATATATATATATATATTATGTTTATGCATTTATATATTAAATTTAATTTATGCATTGGGGTAAGAAGTATTTGAGCTTTCTGGGGTTAAAATTGTTATAAAAATTTAACCCAAAGTACTGTAGATATCTTAAAACCTGCATTATGTGCAAATAGTCCCAATCCTTATATCAGTAAATAAGGATATTATTTTCCTTTACTCAAGATGTAGTAAAAATTCAAATAACATCCTCAAAACCTTATTTAAATAAAAAAATACCTTTGAAATTTCACAACTAAGGTCCCATAACTCAGCAAATCTACTATGATTATCCATCAAATTGGGATGTAATATGATTGGTATTGATTTCTGAAACTAGCCAATAGTGAGTCTTGCTTCTGTGACTTTTACCAAAAAAAAATTATGGGGTATCATTTTTAACCCATAGAAGTTTTTTTCCTGCGGAATAGAAAATAGTATTTTTTTTTCTCATTTTTATCCCTCACATTTACCTTTATTAATTTATTCACTATTATATTATATATATATATATATATATATATATATATATATATATATATATATATATATATATATATATATATATATATATATATATATATATATATATATATATATATATATATATTTTTTTTTTTTTTTTTTTTTTTTTTTTTTTTTTGAGTCAGAGTGCCTGAATGTAGTTTTACCGTCTCTCTCTTAGTTTAAATATTAACCGTTGTTTCCTAGGCTATCGAGCTAACCAGGGCATCTCATATATATATATATATATATATATATATATATATATATATATATATATATATATATATATATATATATATATATATATATATATATATATATATATATATATATATATATATATATATATATATATATATATATATATATATATATATATATATATATATATATAGCATGGGCACATTTATATGTTCATGCTAATTCTTTTTTTTCCAGATATAATTGGAGAAAAAAAAGAAGTGCCATGGATTGCAGTGAAAAGAGGAAATAGATGTCCGATTTTTAAAGATTAGTATTTCGTTTCTCATTGTTATTTACTAATGTTGTTTATTATTTTCTTCACTAGGTAACTGTCTTTATAACTTAAAATTTAATACAAAATTAACTCTACTGTAGATTAATAATTTGAAAAGGAAATAAAATAACATAACATTTTACGAATTATCAACGGGAAAGACCTTTTACCAGTATTGGAGCAACCACTTGATTGCCAATACATTCAACTCTGGACTACTAAAATCATAAGTCAACTTCCTAGTTCTCCTTTTATTGAATTGACGACGGGTTTCTTCTTAATTGACAAACAGTCATTTAGAAACCAAAATACCCGTCAGTTCTTTACAACCCAACGCCCTTTTTCTGCGTTGCTCTTCGTCAACAGATCTTTCTTTATCCGTCTGCTCGAACTCTGATAACGTCATTATTCCTTCTACATCTTTCAACTATTAAACAATTTTGTTTTTTTTTCTTATTTTTTAATGACCTCCAACTTTTGTCTTTGAATTTATATTAAATCTGTCGAAGCTGATCCTTTTAGCGATCCACACTGCCCTGGCAGAGGTCCTGAGGGCTTCCGTTCGTAACAGATAGCAGTATAACTTTCAACACCGTCCTAAGAAGAAGACGATCCAACAACAGAGAAAATTTTCTCTGTAAGACTTCCCTGTGATAATCCCACAATAGAAAACAAAAATAATAGTTGTTTAAAACTCACGTTTGGTGTTGAGTCCAAAATCGTGGTTGATGTTATACCTGCCTCTTCTGATGGCGTTATTGGTGATCTTAGAGGGTTGTTGGATCGTCTTCTTCTTAGGCGGTGTTGAAAGTTATACTGCTATCTGTTACGAACAGAAGCCCTCAGGACCTCTGCCAGGGCAGTGTGGATCGCTAAAAGGATCAGCTTCGACAGATTTAATATAAATTCAAAGACAAAAGTTGGAGGTCATTAAAAAATAAGAAAAAAAAACAAAATTGTTTAATAGTTGAAAGATGTAGAAGGAATAATGACGTTATCAGAGTTCGAGCAGACGGATAAAGAAAGATCTGTTGACGAAGAGCAACGCAGAAAAAGGGCGTTGGGTTGTAAAGAACTGACGGGTATTTTGGTTTCTAAATGACTGTTTGTCAATTAAGAAGAAACCCGTCGTCAATTCAATAAAAGGAGAACTAGGAAGTTGACTTATGATTTTAGTAGTCCAGAGTTGAATGTATTGGCAATCAAGTGGTTGCTCCAATACTGGTAAAAGGTCTTTCCCGTTGATAATTCGTAAAATGTTATGTTATTTTATTTCCTTTTCAAATTATTAATCTACAGTAGAGTTAATTTTGTATTAAATTTTAAGTTATAAAGACAGTTACCTAGTGAAGAAAATAATAAACAACATTAGTAAATAACAATGAGAAACGAAATACTAATCTTTAAAAATCGGACATCTATTTCCTCTTTTCACTGCAATCCATGGCACTTCTTTTTATATTATATATATATATATATATATATTATATATATATATATATATATATATATATATATATATATATATATATATATATATATATATATATATATATATATATATATATATATATATATATATATATATATATATGTTTATTGAAGTAATTTAATTATTTTGAGCTGATATTAAAATTATTTTAAAACTCATTTTTAGATTGAATACAGATTTGGTGTATGTGTTGGTATTAGACAATTAAATGAGATAATATATGCTGTTAAAAGATGGGAAACGAATCTTCACCCAAGAGTAATTCCACCTAATGGTAGGTTCCAGTTTTCCGTTTTTCTTTTTTATCAGTAAAATTGCATCTTTGTTTATAAAATTATATTTTTGTGGAAAAAAAAGTGTTCATATCATAGTTATTTTAAGGTTACAAATCGCCTTTATTTCTGTTTAATATTTGCTTATTCATTTGAGGTTGCTTCCTTTAAAACTAGGCTGTAACGTAAGTTTTTTTTGTAAAATACTAATTACTAACTTTAAAAAAAAAAAAAATTTGGGTTTAAATGAGGATGTGCATTCACAATTGTGGAGTTTCTTCTATTCAGTGTGTTTTATTTAACAGAAACAAATACTTCTTGCCCTGAAGTTCAGTCTTTCGGGTACATAAACGAATATTATAAGGTAGATCAAGGATGGTTAAATAAAGAATACTCTTTGTTCCTCAAGCTTGGAAGGTCAAACCTTCACAATGACCCGATTATTTTGTGGAAAAAGAAACATAAAAATAAGAAGGTTTGTTGAAAAATCTAATTAAATAATTATTTATTTTTAGGTATCTTAATTAGAAAAATAATTTAAATATTGATCTTTACAGTGTTATTTGAAAGTTACTCCCATTGACCTAAGTAAAACAAGTAGCATTGATCCTATGATGGAGTTACCAACTGATGATAGTACTGAGGTTGAGCTTATGGAACTTCGGACGAAATCTAAATCTTTGTTACCTATAGTTGAAGTTTCGGTAAGTTAGAAAATCAGTAAATTAATATATAATTATTACTTAGAAGAGATTTTAGGAGATAATGCTTAATATTCGAGAAGATATATTTAATTTGGATTGTTGAATCGTTCGAATTTAGTATCAGAATTAAGCAAGAAAGTTATTACCATGATGTTATTTTGATATTAAGTCTTGTAATATTTCTTCTACAGGTCTTGAAGGAGGATATGTCCCAATTCCGATATCAGGAACAGTTTGGTGTGCTTTGTACAGATGAAGATATGATTGTTTTCCAGTGTAGATTGGCCTCTCCAGAAAGTATTGTAAGTAACCAAGAAAATTTTTTGTTTTTCAGTTATTTTAAACGCTCACATATCCAGAAAATTTTATAAAAAGGGACTTTTTATTCATAAATTTTGTAAAGAAACAAAAATATCTAATAAAGAGAAGTATCAGGAATATTCATATTTTTTGCACAGGCATAATGCTTTTATTGAGAGTGGAATAATTTGTTGATATTGAAATTACTCCACTTTCTACAAAAGCACTAATGAGTGACTAAAAAGGGTAAATGATTAGAATATATTTTTAGTAGTAAAAGAAAAAGTCAATGAACTAATTGTGGTTAAGAAATTTTTGGGTAAATGGTCTCAAGTTGGAAGGAGTTCAGAGGTTAAAGGATTTCCTCCTTAAGATTTGATAACTTATTGCCAAAAGCATGCAGGTGTTTAATTAATATATTTGAAATAAAAAAAAAATGAAGACATAGAACTTTTCAGGGGTAACATTATTATTTGCTAATGGCTAAAGAAAAGAATGCAAAATTTGCCTAATTTATAAGATATTAGTAGTTTTAAAGTTTTGAAAAAGAAGGCACATGTTGCATTCATTTCATTGTCCCTATGCATTATTTTAGGATATGGGTTTGGCATTTGGTATTAAATTGTTTTTTTAGCAGTTTGGAAGTATTTGCTGAACCCTTGTTTCACTTCTGAAAATCATACGGAAATATAGTAAGTATGAATTTGTATTAGAAGGAAAATTTGTTGGGAAAGACATGAAACCATTGCGCTCACAGCGCCCCTCCTTAGTGTCTTAACGCCTTGGATTTTAATCTTAAAATTTTTTTCTGTCTTTCAGGTAAGTTGGCACAGTTCCTGCGACATCGGCGATTGATCTTCGTCTGAATTTTATTTTTTAAACTTATTGTACTTTACATAATGAAGACCCTTATAATTTACCCATTTAGAATAGGACCTTTTTCAGCGCATCGACAAGGCAGTGGTTTATTGAATCTTTGTGAATGAGTTACTACACATTTATTTACATCAATATGTAATGTGAAATTTATTGACTGTGATCTGCATTGATGTTAATTAATTATCGTTCAATTACTAAAGGATACTTCTGTGTAATAATGGTGATTATTATGGGGCCAATGATGTTATTCATAATAAACCATTCATATAATAAAAGATACAGCTCCATTGTTAATGAGCATCTTAAAAAAGTTATTTAACATACTATAACTGATTGTTATTGTATAACATCTGAGTTTACATCTTTAAAAAAAAGGAAATAGAAGTCTCACGAACAAATAAAATTGTTCCTTCTTCTTACAAGGTTGGTATCTGTTTAGTGGGCGTTTTTTCAAGCCTTTAGTAAAACTAACTAGGGGCATTGGGGCTTTTTCTGGATGATTAAATTTTAGTGAAGAAAATCGGAAATGGCAACAGATAATAAGAATGAGACCCGATTATGGATTTTTTTTTGAGAAATTATATGAATGACGAAGTTTTATTACCCAATTCTGGGTGAATTCAGTTTCTTTTTCTTCGTATTTAGTGAAATGTTAAAAAATGTGTAAAAACGCGAGTTTTCAAAATTGGGCTATGATAAAATTTGATTTATAATAAACGTATATTGGGTGACTTTCAGAAAAAGGAAAGCAAGCTTTCTTTTAGCTGCAAGTATTGTTAGTAGTAATATTTTTTGCAACTGTATTGCTAACCGTTCACTAACTTTTTTTACATTCATTATAAGGTCTGTGATAAATTTTTGAAATTATAAATGTGTTTAGTTTTTTTGTATAAGTAAAATTGAAATATTTATTCCACAGGGCTTTTTGTTTGACTACTATGTTGAAATGGATTCTGAAGTACCGCCGTGTTATATTGGATGTTCGTTTGTTTTGCCATCAACTTACAAAGATTGTTATGGTGTAGCAACTTTGCCGATTTCATCAACGAAACATACTCCAATAGGGCAGCTAACAGGTTTTTATCTTCGCTTATGATGTAGATTTGGGAATTTATTTTAGTTTATTTTGAAAGATTATGTATCAAGTAATCAATTGTCAAGTCGCAACTTGCTCAGTTTGCTAGATGAACATTATGTTGAATCTTTCATGTTTTCCTTTTCGACGTTTCGGTCTCAGTTTTAGTATTGCACCTGAAGGTTAACTTCAGATGGCAGTTTGAAAGCTCCTGCTTTTTTAAATACCTTTAAAGCCTTTTTTTATGACATTTTAATTTCATATATATATATATATATATATATATATATATATATATATATATATATATATATATATATATATATATATATATATATATATATATATATATATATATATATATATATATATATATATATATACTTTTATATGCATGTGGGGTGGTGTTGGCTGTATATATATTTTAACATATACAATCGTACATGGGATATTAAAACAGTGGTAGAGGAGGTTCCCTACTTATGGCAACCATATGAAGATCCTTCTCCATATGTTTCAACTGTGTCTACATTCTCATTCAATATTCTATGGGCAGAAACGAAATACAGTGGCTTCTATTTTGTTAATCTAATTTTGATGTTTTTCTTATTTTAAATTCTTCAAAAGAAAGAAACTCGAAAATTTTGATACTTATCCTGTTCTTTCATTTAATATTTTATATTATTTCAGTGTCATATATGCTTGTGCATCCACTAAAAGAATTCAAATGTGATATGAAAGTTTCTTATGCAAAATATTGGAAGGAAACGTGGAAGGGTTTGGAAGTAGGTCATCGTGGGGCTGGAAATTCATTTCATTCTCAAACTAAAAAGTAAGTTTTTGTTCTTTGTTTTTGTTTTAAAAGTTTTCTTTTTTTTTAAAGAAGCCTATTAGATGTAAGGTAACATCAATAAATTAAAAATCTTAAATGAAATTTGATATTGATTCACACTCCAAAAATTAATATTTACCTTTTATCATTAGAATGATAGTTATGAAAGTTAAAGCTAAATTAATTGTCGATTATAATTCTGCTGGCCAAAGTTTTTCCCTGACCCAAATTTGTTAAATAACAATAATAATACATTCTTTAACAGTTGCGCCAATATTAGAGAAAATACCATAGCATCTTTGAAGTATGCATATGATAATGGGGCCGACATGGTAGAATTCGATGTACAGTTGAGCAAAGATCTTGTACCTGTTATTTACCATGACTTTTATGCCTACATTGCTCTGAAACGTAAAAAGGAACATTTGCAGTCTGATCTGATGGAAATACCCATCAAAGATTTAACTCTTGCCCAGCTACAAGCTCTTAAGGTAAAATAATATTCATGTGATCACTTGTTTTTATTGTTTTAAGTTTTCTCGCTCTCTAATGTTTAACGTTTTTGCTCTTTTATATATATATATATATATATATATATATATATATATATATATATATATATATATATATATATATATATATATATATATATATATATATATATATATATATATATATATATATATATATATATATATATATATATAATATATAATATAAAAAATAAATAAAAAAAAAAAAAAAAAAAAATATATATATATATATATATATATATATATATTATATATAATATTAATTAAATAATTTGGAGACTTTTGGTAACAAGCTCAGATGTGGGTTGCAAGACAGAGAAATCTCTGTTTGTTTCTTAGATATGGATCCATCGTACCAAGTAAGAGAAGGAAAGGCAGAGTTAAAGGAGTTATTAAGAGAAATTTTTGACATGAGGCCAGAAATTTAAATCAGTAGGAGAAACAGGAGTGGAATTATATTCTAGTTGTGTGACTCTTTCTCGTATTTTTAACAATGGAGAAAAGAAGGCTTGTTTGTTTTTTGTTTAAAGAACTTCGTTTATATTATTTATCTATTCAACTCACTTTTCCACACAAAACTCAAACCTCCTCCTATCATTACTATTCCCGAGAGTTTTTTTTTTTAATTCTGGTCTTTCTTGAAAGGATAATATTGACTTTTTAAACGAACCTCCAAGATGTTGAGGTGTTTTTAGGCTCCCTTGGAGCTTCTCACCACAGGATTGTGATCCTTGCTAGTTTTAGTATGTGTTACATATCTGATTTTACTACTTAAAAGGGTCAAGTCTTGGGCTTTTCATCTCTAATTGACCACTATACATAACTGTCTCTAATTTCTTTCAAGCCGCTAAAACTGTACCATCATTTTTCTGCTCTAATTGCTATTATAAATACTGCTTTTCTGATATTTTTAGTTTTGTACCTCTCTTATTGCTGAAGGTTCCATCTTTCTACCCATCCCTACCCTTTTTCTTTTCGGCATTCTTAGCTTAAACTGAACCTCTAAAGTCTGCAACAAATTTCCTCGTTTTTCTTTTATTCCATTAACATACATATTTCAAGCACCAGTATCTGAGCTGACATGTTGAACTTTATATTTAGATGATAATTTAGTAGTAGTTTTTTTTATTATTTATTTATTTTTTATTTTACTTTTGTAACCCTCCAGACTATATATATATATATATATATATATATATATATATATATATATATATATATATATATATATATATATATATATATATATATATATATATATATATATATATATATATATATATATATATATATATATATATATATATATATATATATATATATATATATATATATATATATATATATATATATATATATATAAATCACCTTATATTGTAGGTTTATCATTTAAAAGAAAAAGGCATTACAAAATTTGATGATGAAGACACAGAAGATCATCAGCCATTCCCAACTTTGAAACAGGCTTTTGAGAGTGTTCCTCTTTCTTGTGGGTTCAACATTGAACTAAAATGGACCAATCGTTTGGTAGATGGTTCTTACGAGTTACAACATCCTTTTGAACTGAATCGGTTTCTTGATACTATTCTAAAGGTTTGCCATTAATTTTATTATTACCAATATTAAGCCTGTTATTATTATATATGATTTATGAATGTAAACTGTTGCAATATTTTAAAAAATTAACTACTGCAAATGATTATTATGGTTAAAAACATTAGATTATACAACCCCACATCTCCTTTAAGCTCTGATTTGAATAAAATAAATCTGTTTTCTACTTCCCTTAATGGAAAGGCTTTAAATGTATTCAGTAGTCAGGGTGTAGAATAGAAATGCTAAGGGTTAACACTCAATAATCCAAGAGAAACTACTAACGAATTACTGAAGAGAATATATATATATATATATATATATATATATATATATATATATATATATATATATATATATATATATATATATATATATATATATATATATATATATATATATATATATATATATATATATATATATATATATACACCGTCACTCACGGGCAGAGTGTGGAGTGTGGTTCTTAGCCAGGGGAAATTGAGTTATATGCTATTTCTGACCAAGTTGATAAATTAAACAGTTTACTTGGGTTTTGTGGATAGAGAAGCCCTGCTCCAGTACAACATAATCAAATATATTTTTTACCACCGGTGGACCTGGTTTCGAATCCTTGATAGGCAGAACTTCTCAGTAGGAGCAATTTAGAGAGAATGCGATATTGTATGTGTTGGAATAGCGTGGAATGTTGTGAGTATTGGTTCTGTTTTTAAGCGATATGAGTGAAATTAGCGTAATAATACACCTTGCCATAAACTGTAATTAATGAACTACAGAAAATCCCCAACAAACAACAATTCTTTTTATGTCCATTCAGGTAACTTTATCGAGGTTCGAACCTTGATTTGTATACTTTGCAGCACACACGCGAGAGCGAGGGGTGAAATTCGATATATATATATATATATATATATATATATATATATATATATATATATATATATATATATATATATATATATATATATATATATATATATATATATATATATATATATATATATATCGAATTCTATTAGTGTTTGTATATTTATATTAACATTCAAAGTATACTTGCTATAAAAAGTCCTTTAGGAGAGAATTATAGAAGGCTTAATGAGGGTATTATCATATAACTTTATGATGCGTTATTTGTTAAAGAAATTTGTAAATTCTATAGTTTAATTTAAAGACATTAGTGTGTGGAAATTAATTTACAGTTTACTCTCATAATTTTTCAAAAGTCACAATCGTTTGTAAAAGATTTACAAATACAGGATATTGTTCCCATCTACACCTTCAAACTTCTCTTATATATGAAGACTATTATTCCTTTTTAAATGAAATTTTTTCTCTGATCTATATTTATTAATACATTTAGACTGTCAAAGAAACATTGCAGAGACATGATTCAACAGTTAAGAGAAAAATAAAGGTGGTTATTTTAAAATTTTTTTTGGGTGTTAACCCTGGATCTGTACTTTAATTTTATCCCAATTACCAGATTTAGTACTCTTAGGTAAAATACTTTAAATACATTTTAAAATTAAGATAATTTTTTTTTTTTTTTTTTTTTTAACATTTTTTTTTTTATTTATATATATTATATATATATATATATATATATATATATATATATATATATATATATATATATATATATATATATATATATATATATATATATATATATATATATATATATATATATATATATATATATGGGCATAGTAAAAACATTAAAGGAAACTGACACAAACCCAAATCTAATGAATATTCCTAAGCGGGCGCAGTCGGAGGCTTTAAAGAGAGAAAGATTAAATACAGCAGAAAAAAATAGATGGTAGGGATTCCCACAGAACAAAGGAGGCATCACAATGAGAATGCCTTGGAGTTTGCAGCTCTCACAGATTGCTCATGCTCAAGTAAGGCACCTCTTGTGCTGCGAAAGCGACGCAATGGAGGTGGAATGCGAGAAGTCAACTCCCTTGAGGACCTGCTATTTAAGTACCTATTGAAAATGAGAGTGCACCAACTTCACGTCGTAGAGAAAAAGGGTAAAGAGAGTTCGAAATTAGTGGTCTGTTTATTAGTCTTTTAGCCTTAGACTCAACTCTACCCAAAAGAAGGTGGAACCGGAACCACCCCAAATGGGAAAACAGTACTCTATACAAGGGCGAATAAGACCCCTATATAATTGAAGTAACTTCTCAGAAGAAAAAAAATTCCCTCAACCTAAACAATACCCCCAGCTTCTTTGAAGCCATCTTAGCAACAGTTGTGATATGAGGGTTTCAAGTTAATTTGTTGTTTATGTTTAGACCATGAATGTTTTTGTTGTTCACAGGTGAGATGGCAGAACCGATAAAGGAGGTAGGAAAGTTTGAAGGTGTTTTAGAGAGGGAGATGTGAAGAAGCTGAGTTTTTAAAGAGGTGAATTTCACAAGGTTGCTCTGACCCCACCGGGAAGTCCCTTCCAGGTCGGCAAGAATAGAATCGGAAAGTTGAAGACGAGAAGCAAAAGTTGAGGCAGATTTGAAATGGAAAGTTGAGTCATCTACTTAAAGAACGAACAGAGTTGGAAGGGCAGCTGAGGTGGTCGTTGATGAAAAATAGGAAGAGTAGAGGAAAGAACAGAACCCCGAGGAACATCACAAGTTAATAGGAAAGAAGAGGAAGTCTTTCCATCAACAAAAGCTAATATGGGGCGATATTACAGGAAACCAGACATGAGTATGCAAAGAGGAGGAGGAAACCTTCGAGATCGGTTGAACATATGCACTCTTCCAACACTGAGAAAAGTATTAGTATTAATTTATTTATTTCTCCAAGATTATCCTAACTTCATCTCTAATTCGAGAACAAACCCTGACCATCATCTATCTAGCATACAAACCACAGAACTTTAGATTTATATTCAACTTTATATATAATATATAATATATATATATTATATATATATATATATATATATATATATATATATATATATATATATATATATATATATATATATATATATATATATATATATATATATATATATAAAAGGCATAGAGAGTAGAGTTGAAATAGAACAGGCCCCCATCTCGAAAGCACAGTCCCTCAGAACGCGGGGAGGAATGCCATCTGGGCTACTAGCATTTCTAACGTTCATAGATTTTAGATTCCTATGCACGTGATCCTAAGAAATCACAGTTAAAAACATAGAACTCCTGAGAATAGGAGGAGGAAGCACACTCCCTCAGAATACGGGGATGAATGACTTCCGGGCCACTAGCATTTCTAACGTTCATAGATTTTAGATTCCCATGCACTTGATCATATGAGATCACAGGTAAAGACATGGGACTTCTGAGAGTAGGAGGAGAGATGCCGGAATCGTCCAGGGTAGAATTAGATGAAAAAAAGGGGACCGAAGGGAATGGCGTTTTCAGCAGCAGTGTTAGCTACAGAACCATTAGAATAAGAGGAGGAAAGAAGGATTTGTTGGAGATATCTTTGGCAACAGGCCATAAATTTTTATCAGGAGAACCAAGAGGTTAGCACACTTCCATTTAGTGAATGTACACTTGGTTCGTCGAAGAAAATGCCTTCAACGATTCCAAACAGTTAAAGAAAATTGTTAAGAGTTATAGGAGAAAGTTTTTCACGTCCGATACGCACTGTCCCCCTCTGAATTGCACGAGATCACTCATCATCGAACCTTTGATTTTGGGAAGAGAAAAATTTAGTTGGAGAAGGAATGAACCTGCTCATCTCTTCACCACTGTCAAAGTAGGATTAATTCAAAGAATAGTTAGCGTAGAAGCGACGCAATGCCCCCAATTATCCCGATTAAAGTACCAGAAAGTGCGTTTTTGGCAGAATGGAACTGCTGTTGAAAATGTGTTATACTTAAGAGCTACAAGATTTTGGTCAGAGTTACCGATAGGAGGGAAAAGGTGTTCTTTAACGAAAATGAGTAGTGATGAAGTACAAGTCTAACGCGTTTAAGAATTGGTCAGGACTATCTGATGTGTGTAGGTTTCCTAATTAACTGTTCCATATCGTTGAGAATACTGAGTGATTTAGACTCTTTCCCCATTTGTATCAGTGTGAGATTAGCCCACGCTGATGCACGTGGTGTACGTTGAAATCCCCTAAATAGTGGATCTCAGCATTTGTATTAAATGTAACAGTGTCAGAGAAGTTGAAAAGTATTAAAAAAAAACTGGAAAATCTGTTCCATTAGAGGATCAGTAGCAGAAACAAGATAATGGTGGTAGTAGTAGGAAGAAAGATATTAAGCCATAAAACATCAAACTTAGGAGATTCAAGATTGGCGAGACGTATTACAGGAGTGTTAGTGTTAATATAAGCACGTACTTCACCCTTAAGACGAAAATTGTAAAATAAATTGTAGTTGGAGATATTTAGATTCAAGAGAAGGAATCCCTGTATAATTGGGTATCAGACAGAAGAAAGATGTTAGGATAAGAGGTAGAGAGGTGATTCTCAACAAATACGAGATTTGCACGAAGGCCACTGACGTTTGTTAGGTACGTAAAAACTACGTCTGCTCCCACCCCGACCCCGAAAACACCAACTTGACACTCAGCACAAACACTCACACATACATTAAAAACAAGATTGAAATAAATTTAAACTAGTAAACACTTAAATTTTTTTAAAAAGTTTTATGATTTACTGGGAATCAACAGCAACAAAAACAACAACAACAAAAAAACAAAAAAAACAAAACAAAAAAAACTCAGTTCACTAAAAACGTAACTAAGCTATACTATATAGAGAAATACACGTAGACCAAGATGAACTAACTACAACTAACTAACTTAAACTATCCTCTCGCACAATTTCAAAAAAGAAAAAAAAAAAAAGAAAAAAAAAGAAAATGAGAATAAAAATAATAGGATAAACTAAGATCAGATGATAAACTAAGAGCAGATCTATCTTTAAAAAAAATCTTTATTCAAAATAAATTAGCAAAATTAAAACTAAAATTTTGAACGTTAAAATAATACTTTTGTACGAAAAATTCATTGTAGTTATACAATTTATTATAATTAATTAAAAACACTGGCAAGCATGTTGGGCAAAGGATGCTTGCGGCTCCAAACTACGGAACATCAAACCCCTTCTGGGTCACTGGTCATCATCTTGCAGAAGAGGTCGCTTCCTGGAGGTGGTTTTAGCTCGATTACACATAGGACATACCAATTTCACCCATTATTTCCTCATGATTATGGAAGGCCCTCCATCCTTTCACTTTCTAGTGACAGTATTTTTCCTTCCTTTGTGAACTGAGCATCCTGTACAAGATCTAACTCCATCATAACAGATTTATCGTTTGTTTAGGGATTACCCCTGATGATATATATTAAAGTACTCTTAAAAAAAAGTAACATTTAAAAAAAATTTTTTTTTTTTTTTAGATTGTACTAGAGAGTTCTTCCCCTCGGAAAATCATTTTTTCATGCTTCCATCCTGACATATGTACAATGATAAGACTCAAACAAAACCTTTATCCTGTTCTCTTCTTAACACAAGGAGAGAATAAATCTTGGCCAAGTTATGATGATGTCAGATCAAAGAGCATTCGTAATGCAGTGTTGTATGCCTCTAGTGCTGATATACTGGTAAGTTTCCTTACTGTAATAATAATACTTAAAGTAATGAAATACTTAAAATAATTAGTGAGTGCTGTTATTTTTTTGTTTATTTGTTATTAAATCTATACAGTTTATAATACATATTTATAGTATATTAATTTGCCGAGTCGTACTAACGTCAGTAAGTATTATTATTATTATTATTATTGTAGTAATAGTACTAAAAAAATTTAGAATCTGAGTATAATTTTTTATTATTAGTATTATTATTTCTGATATTGACCATTTTTAAGTACTTTAACTTACTTTAGAGGTTATGATAAATTAATCTCTCTATAACATAAAATTGATTGGTGAATCTGGCATTGTGAATAGATAATGCATTTAAACCATAAAGTGAAAAAAAAAAATATTTACGACATTTAGGAGATATAGTGTTAGGGAACTTAAATTGAAAGATCTTGTAATTCATATAGAAAAAAGAAAAAATAAGTTTGTGACTTGATGGTTTCTGTGAGTATAAATGAGTAAATTATTGAAAGTGGAATTCAGAATTTCACATAATAATTACTAAATAATTTGAAAAGAAAGATAAAATAATAATATAATAATTAGTATATAATTAGAAAAGACTTTACAAAAAAAATTATTAATAGTTGTCATAAAAAGAAAATTTACTATTATTTTTTATTCAACAAAAATATGTGTTTTATGAGGAAAATAAATTAGTAATTAAAAATTGGTAATGTAGTTAAATGAGAAGAATGTATTTGAATTAGGGATCATGTTATGAAAGTAAATATTGTATAATAATATTCATGGTGTTTAAAATGCCACATTAGAAGTTCATATAGGTAGTGTATATCATGATAGTACTGAACGATAATGATAATTTCAAAGTTTAAAAAAATGGAACTTGGATTTTGAGTAAGAAAAAAAGATAGTAGAAATCTAGGGTTATTTTAAGAGGATCAACAAAATAGACAAAGTATAATTTAAATTGTTTCTTAATTACTACCAGCCCTAAGTTGTGATTCCTCTAACGGAAGTTTCAATTACATTACTTTCTGTAAAAGTATTTAAATTTTTGTAAATAAAATTTTTTTTCTTATTAAATATAGAATTAGTTCGCAGATGTCATTTACTGATTTTCACTTTAATCTTTATACTGGACATAGACTTTGTATCCACAGTCTCTCATAATTGGGGTCCACTACTTACTCTAGTAGGTTATAGTTGGGGAAGGTGGGTTCATGTGTTTCATAAGAGGATTTAAGGTACACAGATTAAGCTTTATATCAAACTCTCCTTTAACTTAGATCATTCAGGATACTTAATGCCATAGTGGTTAATCGTAAAAATCGATTAGATGGAATATGCTCTTTGTATTTTGGAAATGATGTTCTGGTGTTTATGGTATTTTTTGTTATGTATGGAATACAGTGACTGGTTTAGAATTACTACGGGAGTAAAGCAAGGTAGCTTACTTTCCCCAATATTGTTCATAATATTTGTAGACTATTGTGGAAAGATGGCACAAAGAAAAGTAAATGGGGAAATTTTTGGCTACGCAGACGACCTGGCCTTGTTCGCTGATACTGAGGAAATTTTACAAGATATGATTGGAGTTTGAATGACATGAATGCAGTTGGAATGAGGACTAAATGCGGACAAAACCGAAGTTATGGTGATGGGAAAGATGCAGGAAAATCTGAACGTGAGAGTGGGTGACAGAGCGCTGAGGCAGACAGATCACTTTAAATATCTGGGAGTGTGTTTCGGATCTGAGAACAGTACAAGCCGTGAACTGGATGTAAGACGTGGCAAATTTAATAGCGCACTGATATCCTTTTATTCGCTGATTAAGGATAGAAATGTCCCAAGGAAAGTAAAAACCATAATATACACTAGTATCCTGAAACCAATACTGTTGTATGGAAATGAGGCGTGGGCCCTTAGTACAAGAGATAAAAGTAAAATCCAGGCATGTGAAATGAGATTAGGGTGTGATGAGACGGGATAGAAGAAATTAGGATATAAGAGAGGAATTAGGAGTGGAAAACATTAAAATTCATTGAGAAGGGGCAGTTGAGATGGTTTGGGCATGTGAAGAGAATGGATGAGGACAGGTATCCGAGGAGATTTTATGAATGGAGGCCGATGGGGAGGAGAGGACTTGGAAGACCGAGAATTAGATGGAAAGATAACATCAGGATGGCAATTGAGGGGAGAGGGGGTGAGAAGATATGAAGACAGATAGCGGTGGAGGGATTTCGTGCAGGATTACTGACAGGCACTCTGCGTCTACAGGAGCCTGGTGAGAAATGAATAGCGAGAAGTTGGGGAAATAGATAAGGTTTTTTTATTATTATTATTGTTAGTTGTTGTTACTACTACTTTACCAGTGATTTCGTAAGTTATTTTTTGAAACAATTTTTTGTGCATTTCGTTAAAATTGATTTTGATAGTTGAAAGACGTAATTTGGGTTGTTGTAAATTTGTAGCCTAATTATTGTGCTTTCCAGTTCTTTCATCACGATGTATTTACTATATATATATATATATATATATATATATATATATATATATATATATATATATATATATATATATATATATATATATATATATATATATATATATATATATATATATATATATATATATATATATATATATAGGGTGTAAATATGAATACAGAAGATTTATTGAGAGATACAAGCCAAGTTCAGATGGTATTTGATCATAACCAAGTAGCTTTCTGTTGGGGCGATCAAAATTCCGACCGAGAAACATTTAATTTAGTAAAAGACCTCGGCATGCATGGGATTATCTACGATAAGTAAGTAAAATTTATGAAGAATTTATAATTAGATTTCTCAGAATAGTTTTCCTAAAATTCCTGATTTTCTTCATTTTAAAAATACTTTTATTATATATTGTCATCTTTCCTTTGGATTCCCTTTCTAGTTAAATCATTATTTACCTTAGTGAGATAATAGTTCATTTCTCTAACTTAATCTTTCTAATAATATAGCATATGGGTTATGTTCAAAGGCCCTGTGATATTTCTTTACTATTATGTGAAAACTTTTCTTTATTGTTTACTAAATAAATGAACATAAGTTTTTTAATTTAGTTTTATGGTTTGTTTGACATCCCGCTTTCTTTCTATACATCAAATTGAAGTCAAATTAATATTGGCTCACACAATTTGAAATTTGAAGATTATATATATATATATATATATATATATATATATATATATATATATATATATATATATATATATATATATATATATATATATATATATATATATATATATATATATATATATATATATATATATATATATATATATATATATATATAATATTTACTCGTGACTATAATACTGCCTCAATTTTTCTTAGAGCTAAACTTCAAGATTTTATCTTGTCATGCATTTTATTTCTACAGTCGCTAATAAGTCATCATTCAAAAATAACATTTGTTTCATTTCACAGCTATTTCTTTTTTCGTGCTATAAATTTTCTCTAATATAATATTTAATTCAGACGGAAAACTATTTGATACTCAAACTTCTTTATCACTTTTAATAAAGTATTAAGTATTTTTAAATCATCCTTGAACTCATATGTTTGTGCGCGCATTTTAGTTCATCAATTTAAAAACATGTTTTCTTGAGCATCTTATTGTTTATCAACCTTCTAAAACAGATTTTGAAGTTTTCTTACATTAAGTATTTTTGAGACAAAATTTGATCCTTTACGCTCTCATCAACATGATTAACTCGAATACAACTTAACTATTTCTCATTACTAACAAAGGTTAATTGTACAGTAATAAATATTTATTGTATGGTCTTTTTCAAAAACAAAAAAATAGTTTATTCTATTCACACTATTATGGACATTTAAACTGATTTTCCCCTAACCTATTTGAGTCTTCCTTCTTTGACAGTTTCATATTCACTGTATATTTTATAAATAAATAAAAAGTTGACACGTTTGCTTTTTTTCAAAGTTGCTAATTATGGAGAGAAATTGTTTAAAATAACCGATTGTTTTTTGCTTTACAGAATTGGTGACTACAATAAAAAGAGCGAGAGGAGCAGCGTATTTCTCTGTGATGACAAAGAAACCTGCAGGTGCTTCCCATTTTCATGTAAACCAAATCATAAAAACAATCAAACTTCATCTCATTCACCTTCGGCGCGAGAAGTATCGCCATCATCTTCGGGAGAACGGTCTCCTACTCTCTCAGATGAACCTCTTCCGAAAAGACAGAGAACGGAAGAGCATTCAAAAGAAATAAGCACTAACGGTGCTTCTCCGACTTCTTTTTGTGGAGTCTTAAATCATAGTTAACTCATATGCGTCCCAATTTATATCATAGCAATTATTGTGATTCTCGTAATTAGATTTCAGCCTTATTTAAAACTTTTGCTCCTAGATATTTTCGAACAAATATCTACCCTTCGTTCTTGACAATATATATATATATATATATATATATATATATATATATATATATATATATATATATATATATATATATATATATATATATATATAATATATATATATATATATATATATATATATATATATATGAAACCGTGATACATTTTTGAACTTCTTAATCTAGTATAGATTTCTTTGTCTTATCTATTTAGGCTAGTCTTAAAACGTATTCACATGAAAAAATCATTAAGACTTGCAGATGTGGAGTGCTTTTACAGGGAATGGATTTTTTCCTTCCTTTTTTTGTGACTTAATAGCAATCTAGTAAACAGTCTATCGTTATAGATAGAAGATTACTATCGTTTTTGATATTACAAAGCTTGCATCTGGGAGAATAGTTATTACAACTTGAATGTGCTTTATTAAATTTTCTTTACTGTCAACCTCTGCATATATATATATATATATATATATATATATATATATATATATATATATATATATATATATATATATATATATATATATATATATATATATATATATATATATATATATATATATATATATATATATATATATATATATATATATATATATATATATATATATATATATATATATATATATATATATATATATATATATATATATATATATATATATATATACTTATTTATTCTATACGTTTAGGATTTTTCCTTTTAAGTTTTATTTTATTTTTTTGATAAAACGTATTCAGCAAATTTGAATTCTTTAAAATATCCTTAAGCTGGTAATGTTGCATATAGTAATGATTTGTCGGAAATAATTTTGAAACTACTTGTAAACGAATTGAAAGGGAGAAAGTAAACTATAATAGTAAATATTTAGTCTGTCCATTATTGGTCATGTCAAAAGAATAAGTACGACATATTGAATTTAAATTTTGGAACCTTGTTTTCAAGTTTTACATTTTTTAGTTAACGTTCAGATGAATCACCTTAAATCGTAGAAATGCAAGGGAAGCTTAACTATTTTGTTAAAAGTTCTTAGTAGGAAACAAATTTCTATTGAAGGTAGTCATTAAAGCAATATAAGCTGATAATTTATTAAGAACGTTGTGAGAAAGTTTAGTTTAAAACCGAAATAGCATAGTAATGAATCGAAAATCTTTGTACTGCAGTCTACCATGGTACAAACGGTAGAGTGACTAACTCGTGTTTGAGGGTAAAAATTCGATCCCTCTGGTGAATTCTATGTATATTTCACTAAGTTCCTATCCTCGAATAAATCAATGCTTATGAGATGTGAACTTTTTATTAAAAGAAAACATTTTTGCATCTTTTATAGACTATCAGAAAACAATGAATTTGGTTGAGAATATGGAATGCCAATAAAATTTAATGGTTTCAACACAACAAACATTTGTGGAAATATCATTAGTGATCAATTCGAAATAAATAGATATGCAACTCGTAATTTCAAGAATTAATAAATTTAATCATTTTGGAACAAAGCTGAGGAATTGTGGCACAGAATCAGTTTCCTCAAGACACTTTCTATAGGCTTAGTAGGGTGTACGGAAAGATGAACAAAAAAATGAGAATATAAGTTTTGAAAATCAAATCAATAGTGTTATGCCTACGAAAGGGTAGTGCGATTATAGGTATACTAATAAAAAAGAATCGATTTGGCAGTATATAAAGGATGAAACGTGGGTTATAATATATAAAAATTGGAGATAAAATAGTTTTAAGGATGTAGAAGCTAATACAGAGGATTAATTGTAAAATAATTACCTTGACGATTGCGAAGTACTACTAACGTTAGAATAATGACAAGTTCACCACCTTAAGAAGAGTGTATGGTAAACACAAACATTGAGAACGGTTGAAGTGAATTTTGGAGGATCAAAGCAGAATGTAAGAATTCTACAGCGCAGAATACTGAAGAGTGTTTTTATATTAATAAATTGTAGTTATAGTTCAGAACAGTATCTTTTGTCAGTGGAATTTGACTATAGATGTATTCATTCATTTCGTGAACGAATATTGATACATATTAAAAACAGTGGTAGCAGAAGAGGAACATTTTTTCAGCTGATATGACACACTTCTGACGAAAATAAAAAGAATTGTGTCATTCAAGTTAACATCAATGATATATTGCAGATCAAGTCATTCAAGTTAACATCAATGATATATTGCAGATCAAGATAGTTTCATGTCTGAAACACACAAATCCTCCTTCATGCACTAATATATAGTTAAGCCACCCAGACTTCCAAAGAAAAAGTTGGGTTACAAGTAAGAAACTTGACTGATATATGGAGTGTTGAATCTTGCAGTAATATTTATTATGAAGGCTAATGAAAAAAATACAAGTTCATCTACCTTCATGGAAAAAATAAATTATATATATATATATATATATATATATATATATATATATATATATATATATATATATATATATATATATATATATATATATATATATATATATATATATATATATATATATATATATATATATATATATATATATATATATATATATATATATATATATATATATATATACCTTTGTCAAATTTTAGGAAAATAAATATAAAGATTCCAAAACAATGAACAAAATATAAAGAGAGAAGGTTTATCCAACTTAAAACATATAAAAACAAACTGTTAATAAACAAATATTAAAATATAACTATAATATAGTGACAAAAAAAAAGGACAATGTACAAAATCTTGAATATCTTCTGATATATTTTCTTAGTAATACGAGTTTCAATATATATATATATATATATATATATATATATATATATATATATATATATATATATATATATATATATATATATATATATATATATATATATATATATATATATATATATATATATATATATAAAAAAAAAATTCTTGTAAAACTAAAACTTCATTCCCTTCAAAATAAAGTATTAAAGAAGTATTAAAAATAAATAAATCAATTTCGTCTCAAAAAGAACTGGGCGGCTAGTGGAAAATGATCTGAAGGGCAAATATCTGAAGGAAGGGGTCCTACTGCTTCTGCTTCGTTTTCCCCAAGCAGTCCATACCTTGCAATTAACTTGAGATCTCCTTCTATGCATTTTTGATTTTTAAGTACTTGTGAATAAAATATGTAATCAACGGTAATCCAGCGATCTTGATTGGTTGTAACTGCTTTCTTTCCTCCAAGTCTAAAAAGATTTCGGTAATAAACGGATTTAAACTTAAAACCATGATTTATAATTCCAGAATCTCTTTCATAACTTTTATCTGTAGTACTAGGTGTAATTTCGTTTCTTCTATCTGAATGAGAAATTTTGATGAGCGCTTCTTCAATTTTTCTCTTGTCATTAAGCGAGAATAATTCACCTCTTAAATTCTGAAGATATCTCCCCTGGCTAAGAGATTTATGCTGGCAATACTCAGAAACCCCTAATGACGATGGTATTAGAGCAGATCCCCGTGTTGTATTTGAATAATTTAGGGAGCCATATTTTACAAACTTTAATAATGGAGAGTAAGGTTCTGAATTAAAGTCTCCAGTTAATATAACGGGACAATACTTTGGAGTATTATTTTCTTCTTTTATATAAGCAATTCTATCCAATTCAGTAAGAAAAATTGCCATTTGAGCTAGCCTTACATCATGCCTTTTAGGATTGAAAAGAAGGTGTGTAGTAGCAACACAAAATGGAGAATAAAACGAAATCGGTGTAAATTTTACTATAAGACCAACATTATCTCTGTCTAAATGCTTTTCACCTTTTTGCTGACAATATTCAACAGAATTTTCTTCAATCACTTCAAACTTTTTAGCATTATAAGCAATTAAACAACCATCTACTTTAACTCCTGTTTTCTTTTTATATTTGCATTTATAACCTAAATATGTAAACCACGGAAGATAATGAGTGTGGTAATGAGCGCCTTCAACTTCTTGAAAGGCTATTATATCAGGCTCCAAATGCCTGACCTCTTGTTGTAGAAGAGGCCAGCGATAAGACCATTCTAAATATTTTTTATCACAGTTTTTATACAGATGTATATTGTCGAAAATAAGTTGTTGAGATAAAACATTATAGGATAGAAGAGTAAACAGTGAACCATTCTGTTTTTTGTTCATATGAATCATTTCGTTACCTAAACCAGTTAATTCCCACCTTCTTAGAGCTTCTAAATTTTTCCTTTTGTTTAATATTTCGTCACTTATAGGTGGGCAGTATTCTAAGTCATTTATTTTAATTGAACTTAAAGGAATATAATCTGTATTTACATTTTCAATGTCAATAACATTATCATCGGACTCTATATCTGTATCCATACTTATACTATCATAGTTAACATATTCCTCACCTTCATGATCACTGTTCTCATTGCTGCTAGAGTCATTTGCTCCTTTATTATTTTCTTCATTTTGGATTTTTGTTGCTTTATTATTTTTTTCATTTTGTATTGACTTTTCAGTTACATTGCAACCAAACCTTTCACAATCTTCTAACATTGGCAATGATGCTGATGATGATGGTGCATTATCATTCAAGTCAGTCTCTGTTTTTTTAATATTGTTAGACTTTGTCTCTTTTAGTTTAACTTCTGGTTTATAATTACATTTAATTTCATCTTCTGGTGAAGAATGGTCACTATCAAGTTCTCTGCAAGAATCGAAAGAACTATTTGTAGTATCACTTCCATATTCCTTAGAAGAACGTTTTCCACAAGAAGGTCGTCCTGAGATGAAGTTACGCTTTTGTACATAAATCTTAGATTTTTCTAAATCATTGTTAAATATTGGTATATCTTTTGCTACATCAAGTAGAAGAAATCCTCTACTGGCAGACTTACTTACTTCACAAACAGGTACAATGTCAGACTCATCACTATCTGTCTGCACAGTGTGTTTTTCATTACTGTCAGTCTGTGTAGATTTTCTTAATTTTGTTTTTGTTTTTGGTTTTAGCTTCTTTAAATATCTTGATCCAATTTTTTTGGATTTTCTTTTTAATTTTTTTTTAGTTTTTGGTTTTAATTTCTTTAAATTATTTGAATCGGTATTTCTATTTAACACACTATGGTTTCGAATTGCCTTTTTAGAGGTACTGGTACTAGTACCAGCTTCATCTTGATCAGAAATACCAAGGTCAATCAAAACTGGATCTTTTTGATTAGCATTACTGGAATGAGCACCTTTTTTAAAGTACTTATCTGTAACATATGATTGATCGACTGTAAAAAAATCTTCTGGTAAATTTATTCCCTCTATCTTAATACTTTCATTTCTTATGTTTAGATTCGATTCTTCGGGCTCTTCAATATCAATTATGATGGGCGATGAAGTTTCTTCAATATTTCTTTTCAAGGGATTGTTTGCTTTTGCAGGGGCTGAATTAGTCCTAAATGCAGATTTTGAATTTATCAGATGAGAATTATTTACATACTTACTAAAGGCAGCAGCAGGATGGAAACGTGATTCTGTTGAATTGTGTTTTCTTCCAATTTTAAAAGATATTTTTCCACTACCAAATAAACCTTTGCTCAATTTATATGTTGGAGGTTTATCAATATCAATCAAAACTGGTGATGGTAAAGTATCAATAACAATTAAATCATCACTAGATTTGCCTGAAGTCATATTTTTGTGTTGTTTAAATACTTGTGAATAAATTAAAATATGCTTATGAATATACTGGTCATTAGTTTTAAGCAACCCTGAAAAAAGGAATTTAACAATAGTCATGAATATAATCAGAATTTTAACTCTCTGAAATGAAAAAAAAAAATATATATATATATATATATATATATATATATATATATATATATATATATATATATATATATATATATATATATATATATATATATATATATATATATATATATATATATATATATATATATATATATATATATATATATATATATATATATATATTTTACCTTTTTTTTTACCTTCTCACCCCCTGTTGAGGCGGCCACACTTCGCTAATGAAGCCTCCCGCCGCAGTCGGTCTCGTCGTCCAGAGATCTTTCAAAGAAGTGATGCCCCAGAAGATTTTGGGGCGACAGTTGGAGGGACAGTGTAAAAGAAAGTGATCTACGGTCTCCGGGGCCCTTTTGCATCTGGTACAAGTGGAAGATGTTGCCTGGTTTAAATTGAAATTGTGTTTGTAATGTTGTAAGTTTGGGTGGTGCCCGCATCTCAATCTTGCTAGTGAGATTTGTAAGTGTCTTGGGAGGTTGTTGGAGTCGGTGTTTATTTCGGGAGGGGGTTCGTTAAGGATGCTTGTTGGAGGTCTGTTGATCATATATGAATGTGTTAGTTGAGTGTGTATATGTTTGGTTGTTGTGGTATTGGGGAGGAGGGGGGAATGTGATTTAGGATCCGTTTGTAAAAGGCTCCGGTGGACGATGGAGGTTGTTTAAGTCTTTGATTGGTAGGTTGGAGGAGAGTTTTGTGACATGGGTGTGTGGGTAGACAGGTTTTTGCATAGAATTGGGTGCCTATCATTTCGAGGTGGTTCCTTATAGGTAGTATCTTGGTTTCGTTATGGTGTTGTTGAGGGGTTGTGGGTGTGCAGCCGGTAATGGTGCGAAGGGCTTTATTTTGTGTTATTTGGAGTGTCGTTAAGTTTTGGTCGGAGAGCAGAGGGTGCCAGATGGGGGAGGCATAGTTGATGGTGGGGCGTATAAATTGTTTGTAGATTGCAATTGAGGTTTGTATGTTGTTGTGTATGTCAGTGTTGGCCACTGTTTTGAGGATGTTGAGTTTTCTGGTTGCGGCTGTGGTGGTATTTTGAATGTGTTTGGAGAAAGTGAGGTGAGTGTCAAATGTTAGGCCGAGAATCTTATGGATTTGTTGAAGGGTATGGGGGTGTTGTTTAGTAGGACTTGTGGGTAGGTGTTGGATAAGTGTTTGTCTGTTGTTATGAGGGTTATGGAGGATTTGTTTGGTGATGCCGTCATCCTGTTTTCTACTAGCCAAGTTTGGAGTTGTGTTAGGTAGTCTTGTGTGAGTGTTGTTGCAGTGGTGAGGTCGTATATATATATATATATATATATATATATATATATATATATATATATATATATATATATATATATATATATATATATATATATATATATATATATATATATATATTATATATATATATATATATATATATATATATATATATATATATATATATATATATATATATATATATATATATATATATATATATATATATATATATATATATATATATATATATATATATATATATATATATATGGGATGGAGTGAAGTATTGGTATATTTTTAGGTATCAGAATCGGTATCTGCAAAAAATGACCGATACCAGATTTTTTAAAGCAATAATCCCGTTGGCTTGCATTTTTTTGAGTGTCCAATTTCTTTGACTGTAGAGTTTTGAATATCACGAAACAGTTTTTCTTGATTTTCCAAATTTTCAATTAATTACTAATTAACTGTAACTACAGATCCGATTTTGGTCAAATTAGGATAGTTAACTCTTTGTATAACATATATCAACTTGTTATACTTAATTGTTCATTAATTTCATTACTTAATTAAGTTATGTAATTTTTTATTAATATTACATAATATTTTGGCACATTGCTTCTCGATAATTTTGTTTCCAAAACATTGATATGTTGCTTTCCACTGAAAGTGATTTTTTGAAATGCACAAAACTGAGTTTCCATTTATTTTCACGCCATTTCCTCCATAACATTTAATTGTTTACTTAAACAGTTTATTTTTATCTAAAATCCTTAATTTAATCCATTAGTAACATATCAAGATGGTAATCGTGGTATATATATATATATATATATATATATATATATATATATATATATATATATATATATATATATATATATATATATATATATATATATATATATATATATATATATATATATATATATATATATATATGTGTGTGTGTACTTGTATCACATTTTCTGATTTATGATAGTCCAAAATTTCTCCATCACTTATAACCTCCAATTCAGGAACATAAATCATTCTCTGAATAGTATTTAAATTTTGAGCTACATTAACCTTCACTGACACAGAACCACTTATTAAGGTATCTGTTGATAGCAATTGTCTGGTTTGATTAGCAGTATATATATTTCAACAAGCAGACTTCCAGTTTTACAAAATCTTGCTATTTTCAAAGCTCCTGCAGCACTTTCTACAGCTTTCTGCAATTGAAAAGGATTTAGCTTTTTAAGTGTTTGCGAAAAATTAGTAGTCCTAATAGTAATTGTGTCATTCACACTACTGGATTTTTTTTATATAAGGTTCTTACTCTACCAGGTTGCTGAAACTAACAACATGCCTATGGGTTACGATTTCAACTGGAACTACGCATATTGATAATAAAAGGTTGCTACATGAGCAAAAGTATGGAAATTGCAAACAAATTTTACAGCTATTTCCAAGGGGAAAAATAATACAAAGTTATATATATATAATATATATATATATATATATATTATATTATATATATATATATATATATATATATATATATATATATATATATTATATATATATATATATATAACTGCTTAGGTTAAGAAGTTGTCTGACCATTCAATATATCAATATTTTGAAATTTTGATTTTTATCAATATTTTTTGTAATAATTTACTTCTATAATGACAAGTTGTACTTTTCTATATTAAGATAAATCTTAAGGATACAGGTAAAATTTGTTCCACAGATTGGAGTCTTCTTGCATTTTTGCAACATTTTAAATTAGTAGTTTCCAAAAAAGAATATAACAAGTGTAAAATAAAAATGTGATATATCAAAAAGATATATGGGTCATTCCAAGTCACTTCAACCAAAATTTGGCAATTTTTTCCGTGACCCCTTTCGATTTTTATGAAAAATGGCACACTAACAGATCTTGTTGAGAAAATATGAATGGCGTTTATTGCAGGTCTCTAGCTCATACGGTTCAGAAGATATGACCTTTGAAACTTTGGTCAAAAATGTCAATTTTCAGAGAGTAGTCCGAGGTCAAAATACAATATCTCGGCTTCTATGGCACTTAGAAGCATCGTGTAAAGACCATTTAAAAGATCTTGAATAGCGGTACAACATTTATTTAGATGATTTTGACCTCGGAAGTCAAATAAAAAATTTGACCTATTGTGACCTTGACCTTGACCTTGAAAAAAAACCTCCTCTTCGATTTTTTTCAAACTTTGCTGAATTATTGTTATATATGTATATTTTAATTTTTTTAATGAATTATTTTTGGTTTTGGCTTGGTTTAGAAAATATATATAAGCAATTTAATAAGTACAAATATCACATTTTTCACTTTTCTGCGATTTTTATCTCATTCAATGTATAGTTCCAACATTTCCATTTCTCTTTCCATTTCTATATATATATATATATATATATATATATATATATATATATATATATATATATATATATATATATATATATATATATATATATATATATATATATATATATATATATATATAATAGAATCTTTGATAGGTTAGTCTTATTTATTGGCCATTAGGCATAATTAATGTAATGATTTGCTGTTAGATTTATTTGCTGGCATTAGGCATAGTTTTACCCATTAAGTCTAGGATAGGTTAAGTCAAACTAGTTTGTTAGGTCTAACAAACAAGTTCAACTTAACCTAACCTGGCCTTAAAAGGTAAAACTACACCTAACAGCCAGCAATTAAACCCAAACCTACCCAAAAACCACTGTTTGCTAACTACACCTAACTGCCATCAATTAAGCCTAATCTCCCAAAAAACCATTATTTACTAAGTGTATATATATATATATATATATATATATATATATATATATATATATATATATATATATATATATATATATATATATATATATATATATATATATATATATATATATATAAGGTTAAGAAGTTGCCTGACCTTCATTATATAGAAATATTGATATATGGAAATATTGATATATCAATACATATTGTTTGACATTTGTATTATTATTATTATTTAGCTTTCATTTATGTTTATTATTATTATTATTTTCTAGTGTACTTAGTTCAACATATCATAACTTGAATAACCAAAATTTACAATACAGGCCTAATTGATGGATGGAATGCTGCCGTATGATATAGGGCTATATATATATATATATATATATATATATATATATATATATATATATATATATATATATATATATATATATATATATATATATATATATATATATTATATATATATATATATATATATATATATATCTGTAAAATAAATTAAATTATTTTTTAACATTCATCTTAAAACAAAAAATTATTACCTTTCACAATACAAGGGAAATTATTACTAAAACTATCAAAATTTTTGAATATTGATTTAAATTGATATTTCAAAATATTGATATAAAAGGTCAGATAACTTTTTATCCTTAATATATATATATATATATATATATATATATATATATATATATATATATATATATATATATATATATATATATATATATATATATATATATATATATATATATATATATATATAATATATATATAGGGACCGACCGGGGCTGGAATTTTGCCGGGGTCGGGGTCAACCAAATTTAGCCGGGGTTCTGGCCAGGGTTGCCTAAAATTTGTAAAGAGGTCAAAAGCACTGAAATTTTAGGATAAAAAAATTAGATATATATAAATTTAATTGAGGTTATTTAATTATAAGAAAGGTGTAGAATAGTCAACATTCACTTAAATTAATGATTGTATGCATTTTCTCCAAAAAATATTTCAGAAAATTACAAATTTTACATAATAAAAGGTACAAAAATTTAAAAAAAAAATTTTTTTTTTTTGATTCATAATAGTGATTAAACAGCTTACATATAACACCCTAAGGTAAAGTTTGAAAAAATGTAAGATATAAAATTATGGTACTTACGTATTAACGCCACCGCAGCAATAGAGAGCAATCTTTATCAATAAATATATATATATATATATATATATATATATATATATATATATATATATATATATATATATATATATATATATATATATATATATATATATATATATAAGTGAAAATTTTATCATCACCACTCACAGGTCGGGGGTACGGGGGCAGAGCCCCCCGTAGACAAATGATCGTGTGCCATGCATTTACAATTTCATTGCTATACTGCAATAATGCATATTATTATAATACAAGTTTCAAATGCATGGCACACGAACATTTGTCTACGGGGGCTCTGTCCCCCGTACCCCCCAACCTGTGAGTGGTGGTGATAAAATTTTCACTTATATATAAATATATATATATATATATATATATATATATATATATATATATATATATATATATATATTGCTATAAAGTTTGCTCTTTATTGGCGCATTAGCGCAACTTCTGCTGCGGTGGCGTTAATACGTTAGTACCAAAATTATCAATATAACCTACATTTATACATATCATTGTTATATAGCTAAATGTAACATCTGCAATCAAATTAGAAGAGAACCTCTGGGTGCTACAAGTAAATAATTTCAACCAAATATTTATGGGGCATCTAAAATCAAAACACACAAATGAACATTCACTAGCAGAAAAGGAGCGGTCAAAAGAAACAGAAAAAAGAGAAAATTTTAAAAAAGCAAGAAGAAAAATCTTAATTTTCTTATATTTTGTTTGAAATTTTTTTTTTATTATTTGACTGATTACACTGAAATTTTCAGGGTATACACATTTTTCCCAAAAGTTCTGAGTTGATTTCGAGCATTTTTCTGAGTCTATAATGGTTTGAAAGTTATTTGGACCCAAAGTTGTAAAAATATGAATAGCAGGGTCAAACCAATGGTCCACATGAGCTGATAATTTAACTGAATAATCTTAGCCCCAATTTCTTGCATTGGTGAGAACAGATATTTTGATATCACATCTAGAAAAAAAAGTTATAAGAACTTGAAATTTTTTTTGTAAAAATCTTACCCTTCCGGAGAAAAAAATTATTTAAAAAAAACGCTACCTACTAATTTCTTTATTTTCTTGGATATTGTATAGAGGAGGGACAGGGCTTCAATTTTTATTTAGTGCATTATTAAATACTTTTGTTTGAAGCGAGATATAGCCTCAAACTTTGGAAATTTTTGAAATTTGGTCAAAAATTGACCTATTTTGAGGCCATATCTCGAAACCTACGAATTTGCATCGAATAAAGTATAGATAAGAATTTGTAGCCCCATCCCTCATCTATGCACCCACCAAAAATAATTAATGTTATAGTTGTAGTTTTGTTTTTAAATTTTTTTGACAAAAAAGGTGGATTTAAAAAAAAATTTGATAGTTGTTCACTTTTGGGCTTATAACATTTTTTTCTAAAACTCTGGGAACAAATGTCTGTTACAAATTTTTGTTGCCAATAGAATTCTGAATATACAATCCAAATTTTAGGTCATTTCGAAAAGTGTTTTGGCCACGCCATTCATTTGAAAAGGGTCAAATTTTCCAAAAAGAATTTTTTTTTTATGTTATCAGTTTGAAAAGGGTCAAATTTTCAAAAAAGAAAAGAAACTTTTTTTAGTTATGACTCGGAAAAGAGGTAGAAATGGACTTATTTTAACCAAGAAAAAAGCTATATACACTGAAAATATCAGGAGAATCGGCTGAAAATTAAAAAAAAAAATTTTTTTTTGAAATTGGATTGTTCCCTCAAGAATAATTTGCCATTTTAACCCCATCAGGCAAACTCTGGTTTTCCTTGATTTTTAGCCGGTCGGTTCATATATATATATATATATATATATATATATATATATATATATATATATATATATATATATATATATATATATATATATATATATATATATATATATATATATATATATATAGGTATAGGTGTAGATTGTTTCTGACTTTCGATTGTCCGAAAATATCAGAGAAGCCTAACGTAAACAAGAATGTTGCCAGAGGTACTATTACACTAGACATACACACAATTATTATTACTTACTTTTCTAGTAGAACCTAATTCGACTTATCATAACCTGAACTACCGAAGATGCCATAATTTAACCTAAATAATAATAATTTTAATGTACTTATAGTTTATAACATAACCAAAATTTAAGGTATCTGAACTGAAAAGAACAAATTACACTTATAACTTGAACAGTCAAAGGTAAATTGAAATTCGTTAGGTATAAAAGTATCGACTAAAATAAAATATCGACATAAAAAAATATTGATATAAAAAATATTGAAGGTCAGAAACAATCTACACCTAAGCCATATATATATATATATATATATATATATATATATATATATATATATATATATATATATATATATATATATATATATATATATATACAAAATTTGTAAAAAAAAATTTATAGTGCCAATGATCCAGCAACCTTGTTATACTAGAAACTCATAGTATGTTATTTGTTTCCAATCCCTATGCATAGTCACGCATAGTTCCAGTTAAAGTTGCATCTCTTAGGTATGTTGGTTTCAGAAACCAGGTAAAGCAAGAACCTTGTTCAAAAAAATCCACTCCTGTGAATAGCACAATTAGTCTTATACAAAGAAAACGAACATACTCTGGAGTTGTATTCCTAGCAGCCTGCCAAGGAGAACTTCCAGAATTGACATTCTATTTTCAACTTTTTAGTATCTGTAAAACCCAAAAATAAATTTCCATGTCAATGCACATATTCCAAAGGAGATACTTCAAACGGTTGAGTACCTGTATTCTCGCTTATACCACGTTATACTATGCTTATACCCTGTTCAGCCAGTTCTATTGCAGAAATCAAATCATCACTAGAAGTTGAACTGACACTAGAATTACTTGAACTTGGAAGTATTTCATCATCCAAATGGAATTTTCCTTCGACTTCGTCTTTTTTTCACCACACCACCACGTCCATTCCCCATGATAACACATTTTACTAATTATAGGCCCCTTGCCTATCATAAACCAAGCACCAATTTTAATAAGCACTAAACAATTTTTAAACAAGAACACTAGCACAAATATAAAAAGACTTACTATACTTAAATCATAAGAAATTACTTTAAACAAAGTTAGTTTACTATAATAGTAAGTTACAGCATTTATGCCTTTTATATTGAAAAAAAAAAAACTTTCCTAAATTCAAACAAATACGTTAGAACAAACTTGGAAAATTAACTTTCTATTCGTGTAGCTTAATTTTGCTAAGTCTGTGAACTTTTGTTATTTTCATTCCGATCACTGTGAAAAATAGTACTGTTGCCAGATAAGATGTTGTCATAATCTTCAGAGAATTCTGTTTTTTATTAAAATTTCTAGAAAAAAAAAAAATATATCGATATATCGGGTTTTGAAAATATCATCGATATTTTTTCGATACTACCGTAAAATATATATATATATCGATATATATCGAAACTTTTTCGGCATCCCTACCCTAATTCAGAAACAACAAAAAGTCAATGAGAAATATGTATCGCCGAAATGTGTATCTATATACTTTACAATTGTAAAAATAATAAATTATACGATAAGTTATATCTTGGATATTTTAAGGTTGTCAAGATTGTTAAATTGCACATCAATTTTCTAAATGTTGGCTATAATATAGAAGTGATAAATTAATTCTACCACTGATGTTGATATTGATGATAAAGCAAAAGATTTTTTGCAGAGTTAGTGTTAGTCGTAGATGATAGAAGTTTATCCCTTATAAGAGATGCTAAGGATGGCACGAAAGCCATGAAAATGTGATCATTATTTGAGTAGCAGTAAATCTAGAATTATAGATTTATATTCAGAGCTAACCTCATTGAAATTGGGCTGTAATGAAGATGTTACTGATTACATTTTCAGGGCAGAGACAGCAGCTACATTTTTGAAATCAGTTGGTGAAACTATGTGAGAGTTTACTTATAGCTATGGTTTTGAAAGGCCTTCCTTCAGGGTACAGAAATTTTTCAATGGTAATTATACAGAAAGAGAAAGCCTTGACATTTAGTAAATTTAAAGTACCTCTAAGAAGTTTTATAGAAACAACAAAAAAAAAAAAAAGAGTTAACATAAATATTAAGCCAGAAGAAAATGTTTTAAAGATAAAAGATGTAAAAGGTTATGTGAAATGTTTATATAAAATTTAAAATATTATTTAAAATTTAAAAATCATGTATTACAGATACCTCCTACAATTGATAAATCAAATGGCACATTTTATATCCTTAAAAGATTCTTAAAACCAGACATATTGAGAAAAATATACTTTGCAATCATCTATACTCAAATAAGTATATATGTATTGATATGAGGCGGATCTAATACTACTACAAAGAGGCCTTTAAAAGTTTCTCTTAATAATGTATTAGAAAAATCTGTTTTTCAATGAACCTCCAGTATACTCAGGACATGTTTCTCCATCTACGAGTATTAACTGTTGAAGAGCTTTATAGATTGTCTGTTGGAGTTCATGTACATGATTGTAAATGACAGTGATAACTTGCTGGTAGATTTATTGAGTGAAATTCAGTGATCACATAGCCATGATACTAGAAAAAACTTAATCTACTGAATACCTCCCACTAGAATTGATTTTAACAAGGAATTTTAGCAACAAATTCCATAAAAGAATGGTCTGATGCCTCTGATTTTATGAGAAATTCACCATCTAAGACATGACCTTATATATATATATATATATATATATATATATATATATATATATATATATATATATATATATATATATATATATATATATATATATATATATATATATATATATATATATATAGGAATGGAGCAATACCAAAATTTTTACCGATACTGATATCAATCTTTTTTTTTTTAATTCTAAAAATATAAATTATATATATTATATATAAATAATATAAATATATATATATATAATATATATATATATATATAATTATTTATAATATATATATTTATGACTTAAAATAAATAAAAAAGGTTAAATAAAATTATGCTCGGTAAAAATGGTTGGAGATTGTTCTGAGTTTCGATTGTTAAAAAATATTGGACAAAAATCGAAAATATCTTCGGAGAAATGCCTATATACAAAAATAAACAAAAGAGGTTCTTTAGAGTGTTGCCAGAGGTATATTTACTAAAATGACAAAATACACACAATATACAATATAAATTATACTTACATTTTTTCCCTAGGCAAGTTAAACCTAAATTACAACTTACCATAACCTGTGAACTACCCCGATAATTTTGCCCCAGTAAAAAGAAGAAATTTAGCCTAACCTACATACAAGAATTTTGCCGTAAAAGAGATAACGTACACAAGAACGTTTGCACGAATATAGCCTAGGGCTATTATAGGTATAAAAATATCGATTATAAATAAATATATCGATATAAAAAATATATATAAATATATCGATAATAGATACATATATCCACCTAAGGGTCATGTCTTAGATGGTGAATTTCTCATTAAATCAGAGGCATCAGACCATTCTTTATGGAATTTGTTACTAAAATTCCTTGTTAAAATCAATTCTATATTTTGAATTATTGGTCCAGCCCCTACTTTCTCTAATTCTTTCGTTTATTATCCTCTCCTTCCTGGTCCTTCCCACCATCAACCGCAGCACCCTCATCTCTGCTGCTTGAATTCTGCTTTCTTCTTTTGTTGTCGTTCTTCAAGTCTCTGTCCCATATAACAAAACTGGGATCAGAGTACTTTCAAAAATTACTTTCTTTACTCCTACATCCATTTTTTTGTTGACTAAGATTGGGTACAACGCTCTCACCACTCTTATGTATTTTTCCTTCCCATTGGTGATTTCCAGCATGTTACCTCATTTCCTTGTGAATACTTTCTCTTTCCCAAATACATCTCTCTACCACACCCACCTCCTCACCAGGCACCTTCAGCCCAAGCTTTTCTCCCTCCTCCTCCCTTCTAACTATTAACAGTTCTTTCTTTTAGACATTCACGCTCAATCCCGCCTTTTTAGCTATTCAGCAAAACATCTTATCACCTCTCTTTAACTTCTCTCTATCTTGGCCCCATATATATATATATATATATATATATATATATATATATATATATATATATATATATATATATATATATATATATATATATATATATATATATACCTCCTTTGGTAGTAAAGAGTAGAGATGTACTAATTTCTCCCAGAGTTGGGGCAGTACCGGAACCTACTCGTTAAATGTCGACATGCACAGATACACGACGGAGCTTGAAGTGTGCAAGTCAAAAGAAGTTGGAAAAACAGATAAAGGGAGTGTGTTCCAGACTTTACCAGTAGAGTACATATAAGATTAGGCATAGCGGTTAAGTCTGGGGTCAGACAGTTGGACAGAGAAAGGACAAGACTCTGTAGAAAGGCATGTTAGACAAGCGTTTCTCAATGGGGGAAAAAAGCAACGGGAGAGTTCAGAAGAGCAGTGTCTATTGTACTAGCGATAGTATATAGTGAGTTAACCAACAGTTCTACGGGCAGAAAGAGACTGGAGAGAATTAGTGAGAAAAGAGGAGCTGCCTGAGTGAAACTAACCCAGATGTGTGAGGCGTACTCCATACAGGGGAGAACAACACCCTTAAAGAGAAAGCAACTGGATTTTTGTAAAAAAATCACCAAAGCGCAACAGAACACCCAATCTCTTAGAAGCTTGCTTAGAAAGAGATGTGATCCTTCCAGGAAAGATCACTAAAGAAAATTAAGGACCGATGAAGGCTTGAGTTGTTTGTTTTCAAAGATGTCACAGTTTTGTGAAAGATAGTGCGAGTAGAGATATGGAGGAACTAATTTTTTGATGCATTGAAAAAAAACTTTTCTTTTCCTCAATTTGAAATACAAGAAAAATCAGAGGTCAAATGTTCCAAGCCCACCATTCTAGCGTCAATTAACTGTTCCTAGGAGGAGCGCCTTTCAAACTGAAAGGAGTAATGAGAGTGGAGTCATCAGCATAGAATCGGATAGGTAAAGAAGTAATAGGGAAGATTTTTTAATGAAAAGTGTAAAAAGTGTTGGGGACATGACAGAATAATGAGAAACACCACTATTAACAGATTTAAAGTATGAACGGTGGCCGTCTACAACAGCAGCTATAGAACGACCAGAAACAAAATCAGAGAGAAGGATAAATTCCGAAAGAGGGAAGTTTAGAAATCAAAGCTTTGTACTAGTCCCTATCAAAGGCTTTCAAAATGTTCAGCCCGATAGCAAAAGATTTACTGAAATGCCATAGAGCAGAAGACTAAGAGTCAGAGAGAAGGGAAAGGAGATTACCTGTAGAGATTTTTTTATGGAAGTCATAAAGGAGATCAGAGATAAGATTTGAAAAATTGAAATGTTTCCAACTGATATGGGACGGGTTGGAGGGTTGAGAGGGGTCCCCTTCTTCGGAACAAGTTGAATAAGTGCACGTTTCCAGCAAGAAGGGAAGGTCGAAGTGAAGAGACAGAGACGAAATAGTTTACCAAGGCTGTGTGCAAACTCAGAAGGACAAATTTTGAGAACCGCAGAAAGAATACCATCATGACCATGCAATTTCTTAGTGTTAAGCTCTGAGAGAGCAGGTGTCATCTTTAGAAGAAATTACAATTTAGGCATAAATGAGTTGGAGGGGGTTGAAGAAGGAGGAATAGCTCCGGAATCGTCTAAGGTAGAGTTAGAGGAAAACGTTTAAGCGAAGAGTTCAGCTTTAGTAGAAGGTAAAATGATAAGAAACAAAGATAGAATTGACATCGTTTGCAAAATGTCAGAAAGGGCGAGAGGATTATTGCAATTATCGCATAGAAAAGAGTTTTGGTATCTCAAAGAATAGATTTCGCACGATTTCGAGATGAAATTTAAGTTGAATGTTTCAGGAGTATGAAGACGACGGTAATCTCTGAAGGCAGCATCCCTGCGGCGAATAGCTCGAGAACAAGCAGAGTTAAACCAAGGTTTGTTAGGTTTAGTAGAAGGAAAGAATATTGAATGTACGCCTCCATGCCAGAGAAAATCACCTCGGTTATGCGCTCTGTACACTCAGAGGGATCCCTCCCACGAAAGCAGTAATCATTCCATGGGAAATCAGAGAAATGCAACTGCAAGTCAGACCAGTTAGCAGCACCGAAGTGCCACAAACGTCTCATCGAAGGCGTGGATCGTCATTGCAAAAGACTTGAAGTTACAGAAAAAGATACGGAGATAAGAAGGTGATCGGATGAACCCAGAGGAGGAAAGAGTTTAAACAATATAAGGAGAATGATAAAAGGTTAAGAAAAGATAAAGAATATTGGGTTCATCACCAAGACGATAAGGTATACAGATAAGGAGTTGCACCAACTGCTCAAGGTCATTTAGGATAGAAAAGTCCAAGGCGAGTTCACCAGCTGGATCATGAGAACTAGATGAAAGCCATTGGCAGTGGTGAACATTGAAATCACCTAAAATGATGATTTCAGAGAAAGGAGAAGAAGAAAGAATGTGCTCTATTTTGGAGTTTAAATATTCGAGGAATTTTTTATAGTTAGTAGAATTAGGAGATAAATAAACAGAACAAATAAATTTTGTAGTAGAATTGCAAGAGAGCTTAAGCCATAAAGTAGAGAATTCATTAGTAATCATTCCATGGGAAATCAGAGACACGACACGAATGCAAATAACATTGTTTGCGAACATATGCGCAACATCCACCTTTGGGTGAAAATTGAGGACAGACAGTAGGGGGTAACAGAATAAGGTTTGCTGTCAGCACACTCCAGCATCTGAGTTTCGGTTATGAACAAGAGATGAATGAGGTTTAGAAGAAGAAAGATGGTTTTCGACAAAGGGAGAATTAGGAAAATGAATGAAAAAAGAACACCATGCACCTGGGCAAGCTGAACGTGTTGTCCTTTCGGCACCATCCCCATCATCAGAGGCCGCCAACTCCCAAGTGATGATAGGTTGAGGAGTGGATGAGGGAAATTCTTTGGATGCTGCCCCTCGAAGCATCTCCTAGGCTGTTTCAGTTTCACCTTTTTTTTTGTTTTGCTTTATAAAGGTAATGTAAGAGTAAGCGCTTGTAAATTTGAGGGAACATGTGAAGAAATAGACTGGAGAGGTAGTGGGAGCATAGACACTTCAATATGAGCCGAGAGTACACTAGAGATGCTCTGAGAAGGTGAAACGCGAAAATGTACGAACCAAAGGGTAATGGAGTGAAACGGAATGGTATAGCCAATCCTTTCACTCCCCTGGTTATGCCCAGTTGTGGGTACTTGCATCGCTTTGGACGGCGCTACGTTCTCCCCTATATATATATATATATATATATATATATATATATATATATATATATATATATATATATATATATATATATATATATATATAATATATATTATTATATTATTTTTACTTTTACTTTTTTTAATTAAAATAAAATAACTATTTAAGAACAAACCAAATGGTATGAACTTTGTAGGGACCGACCGGGCCGGGGCGGGGTTATGACCGGGGTTTTCTAAATTGTAAAGAGGTCAAGCACTGAAATTTTAGTTTAAGAAAAATTGGTTTATTTAATTGTAAGAAGGAGTAGAATAGGCAACATTCACTTAAATCAATGATTATATGCATTTTCTCTAAAAAAAAAATCAGAAAATTACAGTTTTGTATATTTAAAGTTTAAAAAAGTACAAAAATTAAAAAAAAATTATTCAATTCATAAAAGTGATTTAACACGTTTACCTAGGTAAACCTAAAGGTAAAGTTTGAAAATGTAAGATATAAAATTTCAATTTAACCTGTATTTATACAATTATTGTTATTTTATTGCTATGTATCAAATTGTATCATTTAGCTGCATTATTTAAAAATTATTATTTGTTTATACTTTCAGTCAATATTGTAAAAATCAGCTTCTGCAGTATTTGAAATATACTTTACAATGTTTCAGGATAGGCTCGAAATAGCTAAATGTTAACATCTGCAGTCAGAAATTAGAAGAAAACCTCCGGGTGCTACAAGAAAAAAAATTTCAACAAATCTTTTTGGAGTATCTAAAATCAAAAACAAAGATGAACATTCACTAGAAAAAAGGAGCGGTCAAAAGAACAGAAAAGAAAAAAATCTTAATTTTAATTTGTTTGAATTTTTTTTTATTATTTGACTGATTGAGCTGAATTTTCAAAGTATGTGAATTTTTTCACGAAGTTCTGAGTTGATTTCGAACATTTTTGAGTCTATAACGTTTGAAACTTATTTGGACCCAAAGTTGAAAAAATGAATAAAGGGTCAACCACTGGTCCACATGAGCTGAAAATTTAATTGAATACCTTTGCCCCAATTTCTTGCATTGGTGGGAATAAATATTTGATATCACGTCTAGAAAAAAGTTATAAGCATTTGAAAAAAAATTTGCAAAAATCGTACCCTTCTGGAGGAAAAAATTATTTAAAAAAAAAACGCTACCTACTATTTTTTTTTTTTGAATATTGTTTAGAAGAAACAGGGCAACAATTTTTTTAGTGCATTTTTAAATGCCCTTTGTTTGAAGCGAGATATAGCCTCTCAAACTTTGGGAATTTTTGAAATTTGGCCAAAAATGGACCTTTTTGAAGGCTATATCTCAAAACCAACGAATGTCATCGAATAAAGTACATAGGAATTTGTAGCCCCACCCCTCCTCTATACACTCCAAAAATAGGAAATGTTATAGTTGTATTTTTTTAAAAAGATTTGTCTGGAAAGGTGGATTTTTTATAGTTCAAAAATTTTTTCTATAGTTGGTCAGTTTTTGGCTTATAACATTTTTCTGTAACTCTGGGAACAAACGTCTATTAGAAGATTTTGTAGCCCATATAATTTTGAATAAATATTCAAACTTTCAGCTCATTCTAAAGAGGGTTTTCACCGCCATTCTATTGAAAAAGGGTAAAATTTACAAAAAAAAAAAAAAAAAAAAAAAAACTTTTACCGTAATAGACTCGAAAAACGCTAGAAATGACTTTCTTACGGTAACTAATCTATATAACTGAAATTTTTAGCAGAATTGGCTGAAAATTAAAAAAAAAAAAATTTTTTTGATAATTCCATTTTAACCGGTCGCAACCCCAGTTTTCCTGTTTTTAGCCGGGGCCGGGGTCAGTAAAATGGCCGGATTGGCCGGGCCCCGGTCGGTTTATATGAAATTGGTTAAAAATAAATTGAAAAGCAGTTTCTTCATTTGAAAAAAAATTTTAGTGGAAACAACATATCAATGTTCTGGAAATTATCAGGAAAGATGTTTCAAAATTAGTAATATTAATAAAAATACTAATTTAATTAATTAAGTAATTTAATAATAAACAATTAAGAATAAAAAGTTGATCTATGCTATACAAGAGTTAACTGTCTTAATTTATATAAAGTCCGATCTGTAGTTAAGAGATATAGAATATATAAGCCAAATATGTAATTAAGGTTAATGTAATTAACTAATTGAAAATTTAGAAAATCGGTTTAGTATTTGAAACTTACATTCAAAGAAATTAACATTCAAAAAAGAAGCCAAATGGATTAAGTTACTTTAAAAAAATCTGGTATCGGAATCGGTCATTTTAACCGATACTGATACTCACTCCATCCCTATATATATATATATATATATATATATATATATATCTATATATATATATATATATATATACCTAGTTTTCACAGTATCACTGAAAATGAATATAGGTAAACAAAGACCTAGTATTTTAGATAAATCTTTAAGCAGAGGAAAAACTGAAGTTAGCTTAACTGCGTATGCTCTTTTATTCTCAGAAATGGTACAGTATTCTCATAATCGCGTTAACAGTGTAAATGAATTACATAATAAGTAAGTACCTGATACTTTTTGTTTGAATTTTTTCAGTTGAAAGTAGCGATGCTTTTGCACTGGCCTTTTTATAACTCCAGCTCCGACTGGAGACCTTTTCTATCGCTGACTCTCCAGCCAGAGTTTTGTGTAGTCTTGATTACTTTTAACTAATAAAATTGAATTTTATTACCTTGCAGAAATGGAGACAGAATAAAAATTATATTATTTTTATACTGTGTTTTTTTAGGGGAAAAGGTAATAAAATTCTTTTATTAGTTAAAGTAATCAAGACTACACAAAACTCTGGCTGGAGAGTCAGCGATAGAAAAGGTCTCCAGTCGGAGCTGGAGTTATAAAAAGGCCAGTGCAAAAGCATCGCTACTTTCAACTGAAAAAATTCAAACAAAAAGTATCAGGTACTTACTTATTATGTAATTCATTTACACTGTTAACGCGATTATGAGAATACTGTACCATTTCTGAGAATAAAAGAGCATACGCAGTTAAGCTAACTTCAGTTTTTCCTCTGCTTAAAGATTTATCTAAAATACTAGGTCTTTGTTTACCTATATTCATTTTCAGTGATACTGGTGAAAACAATATATATATATTGTATTATATTATATATATATATATATAATATAATTATATATATATTATATATTATTATATATATATAATATATAATAATAATATATATATATATATATATATTGGATGGAGTTAGTATCAGTATCGGTTAAAATGACCGATACCGATACCAGATTTTTAAAGAATTAATCCATTGGCTTCATTTTTTGAATGTTTAATTTCTTGACTGTAAGTTTCAAAACCACGTAAATGTTTGATTTTCTAAATTTTCAATTTTTAATTACTAATTAACCTTAATTACATTTTGGCTTATATTTTATATCTCTGTAACTACAGATCGGACTTATATAAATTAAGACAGTTAACTCTTTAATAGCATAGATCAACTTGTTATTTAATTGTTATATTTAATTTACTTAATTAATTAATTATAATTTATTATATACTATATTTTGGACATCATTTTCTGATTTTTGTTTCCAGAACATTGATATGTTGCTTTCCACTAAAAGTTTATTTTTCAAATGAAGAAAACTGCTTTTCAATTTATTTTTAAGCCATTATTTCATACTATGAACGACCGGGGCCCCGGCCAATCCCGCCTTTTACTGACCCCGGCCCCGGCTAAAAATCAGTAAAACCGGGGCCGACCGGGGTTAAAATGGCAAATATATCAAAAAAAATTTTTTTTTTTTTTTTAATTTTCAGCCGACTCCTAAAAATTTTTACCGGAAAAAAGTATTTCTAGCGTTTTCCAATCTATTCGTTAAAGTTTTTTTTTTTTTTTTTTTTTTGAAATTTTACCCTTTTTCAATGAATGGCGGTGCAAACCCCTCTTTAGAATGAGCTGAAGTAATATTTATTCAAAATTATATGGGCTACAAAAGTCTCTATAGACTTTCTTCCCAGAGTACAGAAAAAATGTAAAGCCAAAAACTGACAACTATAGAAAAAATTTTTTGAACTAAAAAAATCCACCTTTTTTTTTTTTTTTTTTTTTTAAAAAAAAATACAACTATAACATTCCTATTTTGGATGGTATAGAGGAGGGTGGGGCTACAAATTCCTCTAGTACTTTATTCGATGAATTCTGGTTTGAAAAAGCCTTCAAAAAGGTCCATTTTTGGCCAATTTTTCAAAAAATTCCCAAATTTGAGAGGCTATATCTCGCTTCACAAAGGCATTTTAAAATGCATAAATAAAATTGTTGCCCTGTTCCTCTTCTAAACATATTCACAAATAAAAAATAGTAGGTAGCGTTTTTTTTTTAATCTTTTCCCTCCAGAAGGTACGATTTTGAAATTTTTTCAAATGCTTATAACTTTTTTCTAGACGTGATATCAAAATTATTCCCACCAATGCAAGAAATTGGGCAAAGGTATTCAGTAAATTTCAGCTCATTGGACCAGTGGTTTGACCCGTATTATTTTTTAACTTGGTCCAAATAAGTTTCAAACCGTTATAGACTCAAAAAAAAAAAAAAAAAAAAACTTCAGAAAAAAAAAAAATTCACATACTTTGAAAATTTCAGCTCAATCAGTCAAATAATAAAAAAAAATTTTCAAACAAAATATAAGAAAATTAAGATTTTTTCTTTTTTGTTTCTTTTGACGCTCCTTTACCTAGTGAATGTTCATCTTTGTTTTAGATACTCCAAAAGATTTGGTCTAAATTTTTTTACTTGTAGCACCCGAGGTTTTTCTAATTTCTGCTGCAATGTTAACATTAGCTATTCAGCCTATCCTGAACATTGTAAAAGTATATTTCAATACGCAGTAGCTGATCTTTTAGCAATATTGACTGAAAGTATTAAAATAATAATTTTTTTAAAATACAGCTAAATGATAATTTTTATATCTTACATTTTTCAAACTTTACCTTTAGGCTTACTAATTACATGAACTCTGTTATGATATTTTTTTTTTTAATTTTATTTTTTTAAACTTAAATATACAAAACTGTATTTTCTGATTTTTTTTAGAGAAAATGCATATAATCATTGATTTAAGTGAATGTTCCTTTTACTCCCCTTACAATTAAATAAACCTTATCTAATTTTCCAACCAAAATTTCAGTGCTTTACTCTTCAATTTAGGAACCCCGGTCATAACCCCGGCCCGGCCCGGTCGCCCTACAAATAATACCTTTGGTTTGTTTTAATATTTATTTTACTTTAATCCTTAATTTAATACATTAGAAACATATTAAGATGGTAACCAATATGATTATATATATATATATATATATATATATATATATATATATAATATAGGGGAGAACGTAGCGCCGCAAAAGCATGCAAGTACCCACAACTGGGCATAACCAGGAGTAAAGGATGGGTATACCATTCCGTTTCACTCCTTACCTTTGGTTTTCCTTTTCGCTTTTCATTTCTCAGGGTCTCTAGTGTACTCTCGGCTCATATTGAAGTGTCATGCTCCCACTACCTCTCCAGTCTATTTTTCACATGTTCCCTCAATTACAAGCGCTTACTCTACATTACCTTTTAAAAAAAAAAAAAAAAAAGGTGAAACTGAAACAGCCTAGGAGATGCTTCGAGGGGCAGCATCCAAAGAATTTCCCTCATCCACTCCTCAACCTATCATCACTTGGGAGTTGGCGGCCTCTGATGATGGGGATGGTGCCGAAAGGACAACACGTTCAGCTTGCCCAGGTGCATGGTGTTCTTTTTTCATTCATTTTCCTAATTCTCCCTTTGTCGAAAACCATCTTTCTTCTTCTAAACCTCATTCATCTCTTGTCATAACCGAAACTCAGATGCTGGTGTGCTGACAGCAAACTTTTCTGTTACCCCTACTGTCTGTCCTAATTTCACCAAAGGTGGATTTGCGCATATGTTCGCAAACATGTTATTTGCTTCGTGTCGTGTCTCATTTCCCATGGAAGAATTACTAATGAATTCTCTACTTTATGGCTTAAGCTCTCTTGCAATTCTACTACAAAATTTATTTGTTCTGTTTATTTATCTCCTAATTCTACTAACCATAAAAATTCTCGAATATCTTAAACTCAAAATAGAGCACTTCTTTTTCTTCTCCTTACTTGAAATCATCATTTTAGGTGATTCAATGTTCACCACTGCCAATGCTTTCACTAGTTCATGTTCGCTGTGAACTCGCCACCACTTTTCTATCCAATACCTTAGTAGTGGTGCAACCCTTATCTGTATACCTATAACTTGTGATGAACCCCAATATCTTTATCTTTTCTTAACCTTTTATCATTCTCCTTATATTGTTTAAACTCTTTCCTCCTCTGGGTTCATCCGATCACCTTCTTATCTCCGTATCTTTTTCTGTAACTTCAAGTCTTTTGCAATGACGATCCACGCCTTCGATGAGACGTTTGTGGCACTTCGGTGCTGCTAACTGGTCTGACTTGCAGTTGCATTTCTCTGATTTCCCATGGAATGATTACTGCTTTCGTGGGAGGGATCCCTCTGAGTGTACAGAGCGCATAACCGAGGTGATTTTCTCTGGCATGGAGGCATACATTCAATAGTCTTTCCTTCTACTAAACCTAACAAACCTTGGTTTAACTCTGGCTTTCTCACTATCCGACGGGGATGCTGCCTTCAAGATTACCGTGTCTTCAAACTCCTGAAACTCAATTAATTTCATCCGATCGTGCAAAATTATTCTTGTTACCAAAAACTGTTTCTCCGCAAATTGCAATAATCCTCTCGCCCTTTCTGACATTTTGCAAACGATGTCAATTCTATCTTTGTTTCTTATCATTTTACCTTCTACTAAAGCTGAACTCTTCGCTTAAACGTTTTCCTCTAACTCTACCTTAGACGATTCCGGAGTTATTCCCCCTTCTTCAATCCCCTCCAACTCATTTATGCCTACGATTGTAATTTCTTCTAAAGATGACACCTGCTCTCTCAGAGCTTAACACTAAGAAATTGCATGGTCATGATGGTATTCTTCTGCGGTTCTCAAATTTTCCTTCTGAGTTGCACCAGCCTTGGTAAACTATTTCGTCTCTGTCTCTTTCCTTCGACCTTCCCTTCTTGCTGGACGTGCAACTTATTCAACAGTGCCGAGAGGGGACCCCTCTCAACCCTCCAACCCTCCCATATCAGTTGGAAACATTTCAATTTTTCAAATCTTATCTCTGATCTCCTTTATGACTTCCATAAAAAAATCTCTACAGGTAATCTCCTTTCCTTCTCTCTCTGACTCTTAGTCTTCTGCTTTTGGCATTTCAGTAAATCTTTTGCTATCGGCTGAACATTTTGAAAGCCTTTGATAGGGACTAGTACAAAGCTTTGATTTCTAAACTTCCCTCTTTCGGAATTTATCCTTCTCTCTGTTTTCTTTCCTGGTTTTATAGCTGCTGTTGTAGACGGCCACCGTTCATACTTTAAAATCTTTAATAGTGGTGTTTCTCATTATTCTGTCATGTCCCCAACACTTTTTACACTTTTCATTAAAAAATCTTCCCTATTACTTCTTTACCTATCTGATTCTATGCTGATGACTCCACTCTCCATTACTCCTTTCAGTTTGAAAGGCGCTCCTCCTAGGAACAGTTAATTGACGCAGAAGGTGCTGGAACATTTGACCTTGATTTTTCTTGTATTTCAAATTGAGGAAAAGAAAAGTTTTTCAATGCATCAAAAATTAGTTCCTCCAATCTCTACTCGCAATATCTTTCACAAAACTGTACATCTTTGAAAAAAACAACTCAAACCTTCATCGGTCCTTAATTTTCTTTAGTGATCTTTCCTGGAAGGATCACATCTTTTCTAAGCAACTTCTAAGAGATTGGGTGTTCTGTTGTTTGGTGATTTTTTTACAAAAATCCAGTTGCTTTCTCTTTAAGGGTGTTGTTCTCCCCTGTATGGAGTACGCCTCACACATCTGGGTTGTTTCACTCAGGCAGCTCCTTTTTTCTCACTAATTCTCTCCAGTCTCTTTCTGCCCGTAGAACTGTTGCGTAACTCACTATATACTATCGCTAGTACAATGGACACTGCTCTTCTGAACTCTCCCGTTGCTTTTCTCCCCCATTGAGAAACGCTTGTCTAACATGCCTTTCTACACAGTCTTGTCCTTTCTCTGTCCAACTGTCTGACCCAGACTTAACCGCTATGCCTAATCTTATATGTACTCTACTGGTAAAGTCTGGAACACACTCCCTTTATCTGTTTTTCCAACTTCTTTTGACTTGCACACTTTCAAGCTCCGTCGTGTATCTGTGCATGTCGACATTTAACGAGGGTTCCGGTATGCCCCAACTCTGGGAGAAATTAGTACATCTCTACTCTTTACTACCAAAGAGGTATATATATATATATATATATATATATATATATATATATATATATATATATATATATATATATATATATATATATATATATATATATATATATATGGGGCCAAGATAGAGAGAAGTTAAGAGAGGTGATAAGATGTTTTGCTGAATAGCTAAAAAGGCGGGATTGAGCGTGAATGTCTAAAAGAAAGAACTGTTAATAGTTAGAAGGGAGGAGGAGGGAGAAAAGCTTGGGCTGAAGGTGCCTGGTGAGGAGGTGGGTGTGGTAGAGAGATGTATTTGGGAAAGAGAAAGTATTCACAAGGAAATGAGGTAACATGCTGGAAATCACCAATGGGAAGGAAAAATACATAAGAGTGGTGAGAGCGTTGTACCCAATCTTGTTCAACAAAAAAATGGATGTAGTAGTAAAGAAAGTAATTTTTGAAAGTACTCTGATCCCAGTTTTGGTATATGGGACAGAGACTTGAAGAACGACAACAAGAGAAGAAAGCAGAACTCAAACAGCAGAGATGAGGGTGCTGCGATTGATGGTGGGAAGGACCAGGAAGGAGAGTATAATAAACAAAAGAATTAGAGAAAGTAGGGGCTGGACCAATAATTCAAAATATAGAATTGATTTTAACAAGGAATTTTAGTAACAAATTCCATAAAGAATGGTCTGATGCCTCTGATTTAATGAGAAATTCACCATCTAAGACATGAC
>SEYY01002378.1:5000-10000 GCA_009176605.1 Armadillidium nasatum
ATATATATATATATATATATATATATATATATATATATATATATATATATATATATATATATATATATATATATATATATATATATATAGGCAGCTGGTTGCTAGCTGGCAGATGGTTCCTAGCTGCCAGATGGTTTCCACTTGTCAGCTGGTTGCTATGCGGCAGCTGGTTGATTTCTTACAGCTGGTTGCTAGCTGCCAGCTGGTTGCTAACTGCAGATGGTTGATGGCTTACAGTTGGTTGATGGCTTGCAGCTGGGTGCTAGCTGGCAGAAGGTTGCAAGCTGCCAGACGGTTGTTAGAAGCCAGCTGATTGCTAGGCGGCAGATGGTTTATGGCTTACAGCTGGTTGCTAGGCGGCAGCTGGTTGATGGTTTACAGCTGGTTCAAAGATGGCAGCTGGTTGATAGCTTGCAGCTGGTTTCTAGCTGGCACCTGGTTGCCAGCTGCCAGATGGTTGCTAGGTGCCAGCTGGTTCTAGTTGCCAGCAAACATCTGCCAGCTAGCAACCATCTGCCAGCTAGGAACCAACTGCCAGCTAGCAACCAGCTGCCACATAGGAACCAGCTGCCGCATAGCAACCAGCTGGCACCTAGCAACCATCTGTTAGCTAGCAGCCATCTGCAAGCCATCAACCAGCTGTCATTCAAAGCATTCAGCCAGCCACCCAGCCAGCCAGCCATCGCCAGCCACCCAGCAGCCAGCCATCAGCCATCAGCCAGCCATCGCCAGGAACCAGGCAACCAGCCAACATTCAGCCAGCCAGTCAGCCAGCACGCCAGCCAGCATTAGCCAGCCAGCCAGCCAGCCAGCCAGCCAGCCAGCCAGCCAGCCAGCCAGCCATCAACCAGCCAGCCAGCCAGCCATCAACCAGCCAGCCAGCCAGCCAGCCAGCCAGCCAACCAGAAGCAAGAAGCAATGAAGATGATGGAAAAGTGCACAAACATTGTAAACTTAAAGGCCAACATGACATGCTGTAAATTTTTGTTATTGATTTTTTCGGGAGAATAGTGTTACTTTTTTTTTTTTTTTTTTTTTATTATTTTTTTTTTTTTTTTTTTGAGGGTAGGGTTGTGGATTTCTAATTTCTCATACCCAGGAAACCGCTTTTGAAGTGGAAATTGAATTTCGCAGCCTATACTGCATATATATATATATATATATATATATATATATATATATATATATATATATATATATATATATATATATATATATATATATATATATATATATATATATATATATATATATATATATATATATATATATATATATATATATATATATATATATATATATATATATATATATATATATATATATATATATATATATATATATATATATATATATATATATATATATATATATATATATATATATATATATATATATATATATATATATATATATATATATATATATATATATATATATATATATATATATATATATATATATATATATATATATATATATATATATATATATATATATATATATATATATATATATATATATATATATATATATATATATATATATATATATATATATATATATATATATATATATATATATATATATATATATATATATATATATATATATATATATATATATATATATATATATATATATATATATATATATATATATATATATATATATATATATATATATATATATATATATATATATATATACTATATATATATATATATATATATATATATATATATATATATATATATATATATATATATATATATATATATATATATATATATATATATATATATATATATATATATATATATATATATATATATATATATATATATATATATATATATATATATATATATATATATATATATATATATATATATATATATATATATATATATATATATATATATATATATATATATATATATATATATATATATATATATATATATATATATATATATATATATATATATATATATATATATATATATATATATATATATATATATATATATATATATATATATATATATATATAGTATATTAAATCTAGGGTAAAAAGTTATAATATTTAAGTTAACTATATAATTCTCAATCTGATAAATTTAAACGCCGTACATTATCTAGTTTTTTTTTCATAGCACCTACCTACAATAAAAATATAATTTTCTTCCTCCCTCCCTCCCTCCCTCCCTCTTCCTCTCTCTAACTACCTCCTTCCTTCCTCCATCACTCCCTCCCTCAATAATTTTTTTTTTGTCGGGCGGGAGTACGGTATTTTCTTATAATATAAACAGTTCGGTCAATTTTCATGTAAAAGCTTACCACCTAATGTAAACACACACACACACACACACAATATATATATATATATATATATATATATATATATATATATATATATATATATATATATATATATATATATATATATATATATATATATATATATATATATATATATATATATATATATATATATATATATATATATATATATATATATATATATATATATATATATATATATATCTCTCTCTCTCTCTCTCTCTACGCCTGGCCTCGTACTATAAAAATTTCATCTTCTAAAACGGTGTTGCAGAAAGTAGCCAACTGTTTACAAGGATTTGTAAATTTACATTTATTTTTTAAATTGTTTTTGTACATTATTAAAATTAAAATCAATAAATAAGGAAATAATAATAATAATAATAATAATAATAATAATAATAATAATAATAATAATAATAATAATAATAAACAAAATATGACAACTTGCACAACCCTTATTTGAAATAATAATATTTTTATTTTAATTATGTGAAAAGAAAGAACTGATTTTAAAGTTTTTAAGCTTCACTTCACTCGAACATTTCTTAAATTTTTTTTCTTGTAATTTGTCCAAAGTTGCTTTGCGCTCTCTCTCTCTCAAACACACACACACACACACACACACACACACACACACACACACACACACACACACACATAAATATATATATATATATATATATATATATATATATATATATATATATATATATATATATATATATATATATATATATATATATATATATATATATATATATATATATATATATATATATATATATATATATATATATATATATATATATATATATATATATATATATATATATATATATATATATATATAGGTGTTTCAAATTGAATTGAAAGAGGGAATAATTGCAGGAGATACAATTGAAAGCATCTGAAGAAAAATAATTTTTTTACGTTCAAACTATGTCGGTCGCTTCGCTGACAGAATTGCCAATCCACAAATAAATAATATATTTATTATTTTTATTATTACTATTACGAGTATTTTATTATTAGTAGTATTTATTATTATTATTATTATTATGTATTTACATTCTATTAAAAAAAAATTAAAGGAACCCATAAAACCAATATAAAAATGATTTTATTCTGCTTGTAACGCATGGGTTTCCCACCATGTTCTCTCATATTTCAGTGCAACCGCACTCTCGCCTGACTCCATCTTAATAAATTTTCATTGGCTGGTTTTGTAAGATGATATTGCAAATGCCCTTCCTTCGTTCCTTCAGTGACTAAATAAAGTGAAAACATTAATATTCTTACAATTTAATACAAGGAGAAATTTTTTGGAATTAAAAACGTTGCTAGGCGAAGAATATTTGCAAACACTTTTTAAAATAGGGATGATGCTCCACCTTCTTCTTGCATCAAATGTTTAAAAAAAAAAATTTAATAACATATATATATATATATATATATATATATATATATATATATATATATATATATATATATATATATATATATATATATATATATATATATATATATATATATATATATATATATATATATATATATATATATATATATATATATATATATATATATATATATATATATATATATATATATATATATATATATATATATTGACCCTCTGTCTCTGCGACGTGACGTTGGCGAGCTATCTCTTTTCTACAGGTACTACAATGGCAGGTGCTCGAGGGAATTGGCCTCTCGCATTCCTCCACCGTTGCGTCGTCCTCGTTGAACAAGGGGTGCCCTGCTTTCGCACCAATTTTGTGTGGACGTAGGAAATCCCAGGCTAGCCCGTTGTGGTACCTCCTTCTTTCCAGCCACTTCTATTCTGTGGAACTCTTTACCATCATTTATATTTCCTCCTGTATTTAATCTTCCACTCTTCAAGGCTTCCGTCTGCGCCCACCTGAGGGCTGTGCATTAGGTGTGTGTGTGTGTGTGTGTGTGTGTGTGTGTGTGTGTGTGTGTGTGTTTGAATGAGCTTTGTGCATGTGTGTGTGCCCCTTCCTTGAAAAGGGCTCTGCCCATGAATGGTGGTGTTCTGTAAAAAAAATATATATATATATATATATATATATATATATATATATATATATATATATATATATATATATATATATATATATATATATATATATATATATATATATATATATATATATATATATATATATGCGTGTGTGTGTATACACACTCACAAACACGCACGCACACACATGCATACACACACAAACACTCAATCACACACACCCACTCGCACACCCTTTCGCACACCACTTACACAAACACACACCAACTCACACCCACTTACACACCCGCTCGCCCACCCACTCAAACTTTTTTTTTGGGGGGGGAGCGGGGGAAATTTCCTTGGGATGCTTTGATCAAAGTAATTGAGATTAAACTTACCAATAAACACATACACACCAAAAAAAAAAAAAAAAAAAAAAAGAGAATTCCACAAATCAGATGTGGCTGTCTGAGAAGAAGGAATCTGACACCACAGCTGACACCTCGACTTTCCTATGTATGTTCTCTACCCACACAATTTATGTTCAAATAACCAACCCATTAATAATAATTATAATAATAATAATAATAATAATAATAATAATAATAATAATTATAATAAT
>SEYY01002378.1:12500-17500 GCA_009176605.1 Armadillidium nasatum
GACAGAGGAGAAAAAATTCAAGTATCCAAAGGTGCCAGCAAACTCAATAAATTATGATTATTATTATTGTTATTATTAATATTATTATTATTATTATTATTATTATTTTTATTATTATTATTATTATTATTATTTCATTATTATTATTAATTATTTTAATAAAATTACAAACTAAAGATTTTGAAAATCATTTTAAATGTAATGTTGGAAAAACTGGCAACTCTTTTCTCGCAAGAAGCATAAAAAAAAAAAAAAAAAAAAAAAAAAAAAAAAAAAAAAAAAAAAACCGGGAGTAAGTACTGAAATTTTTGTTTTAAATTCCGAAGAAATTTATACTTTTTTTGATGGTATCCATCCGCAGAGCATCCTCATCATAATTAGCATCTTGTTGAGGTAAAGTGTTGTTTAAATTTGTATTATGATAAGAGTCTAATTCAATTTAATAGATAAGGAGTAAGGGGAGGGAGGAGATATCGGCAACAAGAGGGCGCGAGCATCTGTCATCAGTCAGTTGAGTAAATCTTTGCAAATATCGAACTGATGGTTCTTCTCCTGTATTATAATAGGGAAGTGTCCATTTTGGTTAAAGTCAACTACTTCAGAATTAGTATCATCATGATCTCTTGAAGGTTTTGGCACTGTGCAAGAATCATTATTTCTGATGTTAGTTAATGTACTGCCGCCATACTTCTTGTGTAGGTTAGGCCTCTTTTACGGCAACTTCGGTAGTTCAGGTTATGATGAGTCTAATTAGGTTCGCTAGAAAAGTAAGTAATAATAATTGTGTGTATATGTGGTGTAATAGGGCCGTAGCCCTATATTTACCGGCAACGTTCTTGTTTAGGTTAGGCCTCTTCGATATTTTCGATTACCGATATTTTCTAACAATCGAAACTCAGAAACAATCTACACCTTTACCATATATATATATATATATATATATATATATATATATATATATATATATATATATATATATATATATATATATATATATATATATATATATATATATATATATATATATATATGAGTGTGATGCGTGTGTGTGTGTGTGTGTGTGTGTGAGAGAGAGAGAGAGAGAGAGAGAAAGAGAGAGTTCGATGCTGTCGTGTTATGAAAGTTATCCAAAAATTTTGTACTCGCGACAAAAGGTATATATCAAATGTTGTCGTATCTTTATTATCATTTATTTATTTACTTCTTTGTTTATTTATGTATTTATTTATTAATTTATGTATTTATTTATTTATTTACTTATTTATTTAAATTTATTTTAATAAAGGAAAGAATATTTAAAAAAAAATAATAATGTAAAATCGAATTCATTTGGCAACCCGAGAAAAAGCTACGAAATTGACTCCAGACCTTTGACACAAGTTGAAATTTTAACAGTACCGAGTCGAAAGCCTTTGTATGTACATGTGCGTGGGGGGTTTGGGAACACATAAGAGAAAAAAAAAAACGACCATACTCTTTTAACCTTTTCTCTCTCTCTCTCTCTCTCTCTCTCTCTCTCTCTCTCTCTCTCTCTCTCTCTCTCTCTCTCTCTCTCTCTCTCTCTCTCTCTCTCTCTCTCTTCATGCCTGCTTTTTTTTTTATTTTGTGGGCTACTTGCGTAATTTTTTTTAAAAAATACGAACATATGTTAGCCATGTGACTTCGTTCTATATATATATATATATATATATATATATATATATATATATATATATATATATATATATATATATATATATATATATATATATATATATATATATATATATATATATATATATATATATATATATATATATATATATATATATATATATATATATATATATATATATATATATATATATATATATATATATATATATATATATATATATATATATATATATATATATATATATATATATATATATATATATATATATATATATATATATATATATATATATATATATATGGTCTTTCAAATTGAACTCCATCCCTCCCTCCCTCCCTCTCTCCCTCACTCCATCTCTACCTCCCTCACTACCTCCCTATTTTTTTTATGGTCTTTCAAAAGAAACTAGTTACCTCCCTAATATTTTTTTATGGTCTTTCAAATGATACTAACTACCTCCCTACCACTCTCCCTCTCTCCTTACCTGCCTCCTTCCTCCCTCCCTCCCTCTCTAATTTTTTCCTTAATGAAAATGTGATTCCGAAGTAATATTAAATAAAGTAAATTAGGAATATTCATTAAAAAAAAAATTCACTATATATATATATATATATATATATATATATATATATATATATATATATATATATATATATATATATATATATATATATATATATATATATATATATATATATATATATATATATATATGTGGGTTTGGTGTGTGTATGTATGTGTGTGTGTGTGTGTGTGTGTGAGAGAGAGAGAGAGAGAGAGAGAGAGAGAGAGAGAGAGAGAGAGAGAGAGAAGAAGAAAGAAGAAGAAAGTTTGAAACAAATAATACGAGATCTAAACTTGTGAAGCCACTTTTTATATTACAAAAGAGTCTTTTTATCGCGATTTTTATTATTAAGAAAGAAAATAAGTAATATAGGGAGTCGTTGCCAGAAGTCATTATTATTATTATTATTATTATTATTATTATTATTATTATTATTATTATTATTATTATTATTATTATTATTATTATTTATTTATTTATTTATTTATTTATTTATTTATTTATTTATTTATTTATTTATTATTAGAGAGTGAACTAACAATATCAAAAATTAATAATGTAAATGCTTTTGCTCCAACGTTGGCAACCCTTCCCTTAGCTATGAGACAGTCCAGTAAGTAAGCTCTTCTATAACAATTTTTTTTTTTTTTTTTTGGTTAGTATGAATGTTGCAGGGAGAGAGAGAGGGGGGGGGAAATAAACCAAAACTAACAACAACTACTCTTTCTTACTTTCACAACCTAAATAAATATCGTTGTATCCCTCAATGAGCACTCTCCCCTCCCCTCTCCTCTCCTCTCCTCTCCCCTCTCCTCTCCTCTCCTCCTACTTCTTTTCTCACTTCACTTCAAATAAATAAATTCATGTAAAAGAATTTATCTTCAATTTTCAAAAGTGCCCATGCAGACACAGATTCACAATTTCAAAATGCAGATGCAGATGTTGAATTTTACAAACGCAGATGCAGATGTTGATTTTTCCAAATGCAGATGCAGAGGTTGATTTTTTAAAATTCAGATGCAGATGTTGATTTTTTAAAATGCAGATGCAGATGCATCACGTTGACCAAATGTGCCAATTAAGATATATATATATATATATATATATATATATATATATATATATATATATATATATATATATATATATATATATATATATATATATATATATATATATATATATATATATATATATATATATATATATACTACGGTTGGTGCTACAGAGAGTTGATCCCTCGCATTTTACCTCCATTGCGTGGTCCTCTCTCGCAGCTCAGCTCAAGGGATTCCTTATTTGCACATGAATTTTATCTGAACATTGCGAACTTTAACTTTTACTACCTCCTCCTTTCCAGCCACTTCTATTCTGTGGAACTCCCTAAATTCTTCAGTTTTTCCTGCTGTATTTAAGTTACATCCTCTCTTTCTTAGATTCTCTATCTGGGCTCACTCACCCACCCACCCACCCACGTTAGATCTGCGTTAGGAGGCTGGCTGGGTGAGTTTTCTTTTATTATTTAATAATTCTGCCCTTTCCGTGTAAAGGACTCTGATATGCCAGTGAGTGCTGGTAAAACGTAATATATATATATATATATATATATATATATATATATATATATATATATATATATATATATATATATATATATATATATATATATATATATATATATATATATATATATATATATATATATATATATATATATATATATATATATATATATATATATATATATATATATATATATATATATATATATATATATATATATATATATATATATATATATATATATATATATATATATATATATATATATATACAACAATAGCTACGACAATAACAATAGCAACATCAATGACAATATCAGCAGCAACAATAACACACACACACACACACACACACACACACACACACACACACACACACACACACACACACACACACACACACACACACACACACACACACCTCTATTTCTGCATGTTTTGGATGGGTTGGTTGCCAGTAATTTTTAATAAATGCATTATTATTATTATTACTGTTATTATTATTATTATTATTATTATTATTATTTTATTAATAGTAGTGGCATTTTATTTTTTATTATTTATTTAAGTTTTAGGACAAAAAACTAAATGAAGTATTTGGAAATGAATTAAAAAATAATGTATATTGAAAAATTGACAACTGAATTTTCGTTCAAAGCTAGCTACCTGTGTATTGCAAAGTTTTAAGACAGTTTACGACAAATACTTGTTGAGAGTGGAGATGGTGGTGCAGTGCCAGAAAAAATAGGGGATATTGAAATAAAATTGTTATTATTATTAATTATTTTAATAAAATTAAAAATAAACTAAACTAAAGATTTTGAAAATCCATTTAAAAAGTAATGTAATGTTGAAAAAATTGCAACTCTTTGCTCTCAAAAAGCAGTGACTCCCACAAATTTGGTGTATATATATATATATATATATATATATATATATATATATATATATATATATATATATATATATATATATATATATATATATATATATATATATATATATATATATATATATAGATTTTTTTCTACGAAATAAATATTAATTTACATTCTGACAACATTGAAAGTTATGTTAACTATTTATCAGTAGTTTTGGCAACCATGCATTTGTTTTTATTTTAAATTTTTTTTTTTTGGCGGGCGGCCGCCTTGTATGACCTTTATGTTAATTTTGTTCGTGTTGAAGATGTACAATATTTATGAAAAGTATATAT
>SEYY01002378.1:22500-48212 GCA_009176605.1 Armadillidium nasatum
TATATATATATATATATATATATATATGCGTGTTTGTGTGTGCACGTTTACGATTTTTTTTTTTTTTTTTTTTTTTTTGAAATGCCTAATTCGAGTGATCGTGGGGTTGGGCGTAGACGGGGGTTTTCCATTTCCTTTGCTAACGTACGTGGCCTTCGATCTAATCTCGCGTCTGTTGAACACTACCTCACTACCTCTCTTCCTAACCTTTTGCTTCTGTCTGAGACCCAGTTGGACAGGGATTCTTTCTCTTGCAATCTTAATGTCTCCAACTACAACTTTTTTCAAAATTTCCGTCTAAATGGTGGAGTCTGTGCCTATATTAACATTAACACTCCTGTGACACGTCTCGTAAATCTAGAATCTCCTAATTTCGACGTCTTATGGCTTAAAATCTGTCTTTCTACTACTACAATTATCTTGTGTTTCTGCTACTGCTCCCCTAATGGAACAGATTTTCCAGTTTTTTTTCAATACCTTACTACTACTCATGAGACTGTCACTTCTTCTCACCCAAATGCTGAAGTCCTCTATTTAGGGGATTTCAACGTACACCACACTGAATGGTTGGGTTCCTCTCATACTGATACAGGTGGGAGGGAGGCCAAATCATTCAGTATTCTTAACGATCTGGAGCAATTGATTAGTGAACCTATACACATTCCAGATCGTCCTAACCAATTCTTGAATACACTTGATTTATGCTTCACCACTGCCCTTCTAGATATAAATACACCATTTTCCCTCCTATTGGTAACTCTGACCATAATCTTATAGCTCTTAGTTATAATGCTTTCTCTCCAACAGCTCCACCATGCCCTAAACGTACTTTCTGGCACTTTAATCGGGCTAATTGGGGGGCAATGCGCAGCTTCTTTGCTAACTATCATTGGAGTGAATCTTGCTTTGTCTCGGGGGACGCTTCTGTCACTGCTGAAAAGGTAGGGGCCGTAATCCTTGACGGGATGGGCAGATTCATTCCATCTTCAAGTAAATCTTTTTCTCCTCAAAATCCATGGTTCGATGACGGCTGTTCTCTTGCCCTTCGCGAGAGAGACAGTGCTTATCGTGAATGGAAAAACTCTCCTTCTCCTACCACTCTTGCTAATTTTCATTCAGCTCGGAATCGTTGCAGGGATGTTCTTCGACGGACTAAGCGTACTTTCATAAAAAGGAAGTGCGCTGACCTCCATGGCTCTCCTACTGATAAAAATTTCTGGCCTCTTGTCAAAAATATCTCTAACAACTTCTGTAAATCTGCCTTTCCTCCTCTTATTCGCTCTGATGGTTCCGTTGCTAATACTCCTTCTGAAAAGGCTAATCTCTTCGGCCTCCTTTTTTCATCTAATTCCACCCTGCTCGATTCTGACATCCCTCCTCCTACTCCTTCTCCTCTCAGGTGTCCCATGTCTCTGCCTGTAATTAGTCATGATCAGGTGCATGGGATCCTGAAATCTATGAAAGTCAGGAAGGCCAGTGGCCCTGATGGCATTCCCTCTCGTGTTCTGAGGGAGTGTGCTTCCGAGTTAGTGCCTGTCCTCGTTCAGCTCTACTCTCTATGCCTTAATACTAATTCTTTTCCTCAATGCTGGAAGCGTGCGTTTGCTCAACCGATCCCGAAAAAAGGTAGTCGCTCTGACCCTTCTAACTATCGACCTATAGCTCTCACCTGTGTTCTATCTAAAATTTTTGAAACTCTTCTCAACTCTCATTTCCTGGATCATTTGGAGTCTCATTCTCTTCTTTCTGATCACCAGTATGGCTTTCGACTCTCGAGGTCAACTGGTGACATACTTTCCTATCCTACTGATCTATGGTCTTCTGCCCTTAGGGACTTTCGGGAGTCTTGTGTGGTGGCGCTTGACATATCCAAGGCTTTTGACCGGGTGTGGCATGCGTCACTGCTCTCCAGACTCCCCTCCTTTGGGTTTCCTCCTTCTCTTTGCTTACTATTGTCTAGTTTTCTCTCAGATCGTTCCATTTCGGCAGTTGTAGATGGAGCGACCTCTTCCTCCTTTTCTGTCAACTGTGGTGTTCCTCAGGGTTCTGTTTTATCTCCAACCTTATTCTTACTTTTCATTAACGATCTTCTCCACTGCACCTCTAACTCTGTTCAATCTTATGCTGATGATTCAACTCTGCATTCTTCTACTCATTTAAAATCTGCTCCCTCTTTTGCTTCTAGAGTTGCTTCTCGTCTTCAACTTTCCAATTCTATTTTTGCCGATCTGGATGGGATTTCCCGGTGGGGTCATAGCAACCTTGTGAAATTCAACTCTTTAAAAACTCAACTTCTTCACATCTCCCTCTCAAAAACACTTCCTAGCTTTCCTATCCTCTTCGATGGCTCTCCCGTCTCACCTGTAAATAACATTAACATTCTTGGTCTAAACATAAACAACAAACTATCTTGGAAACCACATATCACAATGGTTGCTAAAGCGGCCTCTAAGAAGCTGGGAGTTCTGTTCAGATTGCGAGAATTTTTCTCTTCTGAACAGTTACTCCAAATATATAAGGGTCTTATTCGCCCTTGTATGGAGTACTGTTCTCCCATTTGGGGCGGCTCCGGCTCCTCCTCTCTTCTGGATAGGGTTGAGTCAAAAGCTAAAAGATTAATTAACTGTCCCCTACTTTCAAACTCTCTTGACCCTCTGTCTCTGCGACGTGACGTTGGCGCGCTATCTCTTTTCTACAGGTACTACAATGGCAGGTGCTCGAGGGAATTGGCCTCTCGCATTCCTCCACCATTGCGTCGTCCTCGTTGCACAAGGGGTGCCCTGCTTTCTTACCAATTTTGTGTGGACGTAGGAAATCCCAGGCTAGCCCGTTGTGGTACCTCTTTCTTTCCAGCCACCTCTATTCTGTGGAACTCTCTACCTTCATCTATTTTTCCTTCTGTATTTAACCTTCCACTCTTCAAGGCTTCCGTCTGCGCCCACCTGAGGGCTGTGCGTGAGTTTAAGCGAGCTCTCTCTATGTGTGTGTGCCCCCTCCTTGAAAAGGGCTCTGCCCGTGAGCGGTGGCGTTCTGTAAAATATATATATATATATATATATATATATATATATATATATATATATATATATATATATATATATATATATATATATATATATATATATATATATATATATATATATATATATATATATGGGGGGGGGGGGGGGATGTAGCGCTGTCCAAAGCAATGCAAGTACCCTCCATTGGGCATAAACCGGGGAGTGACAGTATGGTCAAGACCATTCCGTTTCACTCCGTTGCCATTTGGTTGGTTCCTTTTCGCGTTTCACCTTCTCGGAATGTCTCTAGTGTACCCTCGCCTCATATTGGAGTGTCTATGCTTCCTTTTCTCCTTCCCCCGACTCCCTTCTCATGTTCCAAATTTACAAGCGCTTATTCGTAAATTACCTTTATAAAAAAAAAAAAAAAAAAAAAAAAAAAAAAAATATTGGTGAAACTCAAAACTGTGGGAGTGGACCCTCGTAGTTTGCAGAGATCATTGCTACTAAAGTGATACTCCCTTGCATGGAGGCGCACATTCCATATTCTTTCCCTTCTACTAAACCTAACGAAATTTGGTTTAACTCTGCTTGTTCTCGTACCATTCTCCATAGGGATGATGCCTTCATGGATTACCGTCGTCTTCAAACTCCAGAAACTCATTCAATTTATATTTCATCCCTGAATCGTGCAAAATCTATCCTCTACAACACCAAAAGCTCTTTTCTTCGTTGAAATGCAATAATCACTTTGGTTCTTCTTCACGCCCTTCTTGGCATTTTGCAAAAAATGTAACTCTAATTTTGCTTCTTCCTCTTTCCCTCTAATATTCTCCGACGCCATTTTGCCTTCTTCTAAAGCTGAACTATTCGCTCAGACTTTTGCCTCTAATTCAGCCTTAGACTATTCCGGAGCTAATCCCCCTTCTTTAACTTCTTCCATCTCATTTATGCCTACAATTTTCTGCTCTCTCAGAGCTTAACACTAAGAAGGTATATGGTCCTGATGGTATCCCTCATGAGGTTCTGAAAACTTGTGATTCTGAGCTTGTACCCTGATTTGGTAAACTACTTCGTCTCTGTCTTTTTGCTTCAACATTCCCTTCTTGCTGGAAACGTGAGCTCATTCAGCCTGTGCCGAAGAAAAGGAACCCCTCTCGACCCTCCAACTGCTGTGACATTCTTTAACCTCCGTTCTTGTTAAAGTTTTCGAATCTCAATTAGAAGTATCTCAATTCTTCAAATCTATCTCTGATCGCTAGTATGACTTCCATAAAAATTGCTCTACTGGTGATCTCTTTCTATTCTCTCTGACTCTTGGTCTTCCGCTGTACGATATTTCGGTGAATCTTTTGCTATCGCGCTGGACATTTCGATTCACTTCGATAGGGACTGGTACAAAGCTTTGATTTCTAAACTTTCCTCTTTCAGAATTTATCCTTCTCTTTGATTTTATTTCTGGTCGTTCTATAGCTGCTGTTGTAGACGACCACCATTCATCCTTTAAATCTGCTAATAGTGGTGTCCTATTCCCAAAGCTTTTTAAACTTTTAATCAATAATTCTCTCTATTACTTAATTACCTATCCGATCCTATGCTGATGATCTCACCCATCATTACTCCTTTCAGTTTGAAAGGCGCCCCTCCCAGCAACAGTTAATTGACGCTAGAATGTTGGCCTTGGAATATCTGACCTCTGATTTTTCTTGCACTTCAAATTGAAGAAGAGAAAACATAGTCTTTTTCAATGCCTCAAAAACTCAGTTCCTCCATATCTCTACTCGAGACTATCTACTACAAAACTATGACATCTTCTAAAACAGGCAACTCAAGCCTTCACCTGTCCTTAATAATCTCTAGTGGTCTTTCTTGGAAGGATCACATTACTTCTCTTTCTAAACAAGTTTCTAAGAGGTTGGGTGTTCTGTTGCACATTCATGATTTTTTTTATGCCAATCCAATTGCTTTCTCTTTATATTGGTGTTGCTCTCCCCTGTTTGGAATACGCCTCATACATCTGGGGTAGTTCCACTCACACAGCTCTCCTTGACAAGGTGGAGTCTGGCTTTTCGTCTTAACTAATTCTCTCCAGTCTCTTTCTCTTCTGAACTCTTCCGTTGCTTTTCTCCTCCATTGAGAACACGCTTGTGTAACACGATTTTCTACACAGTCTTATCCTTTCTCTGTTCAACTATCTGATCCCAGACTTAACTGCTATGCCTAATCTTTTTAAATGTACTAAATTGATAAAGTCTGGAACACACTCCCTTTTTCTGTTTTCCCAACTTCTTTTGGCTTGCACACTTTCAAGAGCCGTGTATGGGTGCATGTTGTCTTTTATAGATTAGGTTCTGTATTGACCCAACTCTGGTGGAAATTAGTAGGTTTCTGGTTTTTACCCACCAGAGGATATATATATATATATATATATATATATATATATATATATATATATATATATATATATATATATATATATATATATATATATATATATATATATATATATATATATATATATATATATATATATATATATATATATATATATATATAGTTTTGAATTTAAATTTCTTTTGCTATGAATGTGTTTTCGATTCATATTCTAGAATTTTTCCTTCTCCAAATATAGTTCATATTTTGCTTGTTTAATTAAGGAGATTTTTTAAAACATTTAGTTAATATCCTTAAAATCTGTCAGTTTCAAAGTTTTTATTTTTTTTATTTTTTTATTTTACAGAAAATGCACAACTATCAATTGGCTGACGCGTCACATCTCCCAAATTAGTTTTAGTAAGAGCACCATCTAAGAGAGAGGAATCTTTTTTTCTTTTATTTTTTCTAGGCCGAATTGGAATTTATATTATAAGGAATGTGTTTAAATATTATTTTGTAATAAATTTTGTATTTCGATAGTATTGCGTATCTTTGTCCTAGATTTTGAGTATTTAAAGCCCTTTATCTGTACTCAATAAAAGTCTTTGCCAAATTTGACTTGTAACCAATTCAGTAGTAAAAAGTACTTTAAAAAGAGTCAAAATTCATAACTAATACTTTCAAATGAGTAATAAATACTTCAAATACGTTGTGTATTTCAATTTTGTAGTTATGATGCCGAGATGAGAGAGAGAGAGTGCTTTAATTAACATTTCATTGCAGACATTCTTAAAGTTTGGAACAAAAATTCACGTTCAGTGATTTGTAATGAGGGGTTCCTATCCCATTCATTGGTGCTAATACTCGAGAAATCTTTTATCAGTTTAATAGACCCTTTGGGCAAATCATTCACCATTTTCGTATTGATCACAAACGTTTCTGTTTCTTGGTAATCGGGATGGAAATTCCACTGATGGATTGGTTTTCAAAGCCATTTTGCCTCAACTCCCACAGTTTGAAACAAAAACCGTGATTGTATACCAATGAGAGACGAGCTTTGTCCTTTGATTTAGAACGAGAAATACTTGATGGGTCATCCTTACCAATTCTCGGTCTTGTGATTTGTAACAATATTGAGATGAAATGGTTGCAAAAATATAACACTATACATTCGTAGATTAAGTACCGAAAGTGCTATGTCGAAATTTTTTGTTACATCCTGATTATACTTGGTTAAAAAATGTGGTAAATTAAGTTCGGATGTTAAAGATTTTGTGCATACTAGACTAGAAAAAAAATATCCTATGTCAGATTTGACCATCAATTTTAAATGAAAGTGGATAGAGATGTAACTTAAAATATGTTCATTTTATGTTGATGCAGCAAACATTTCTACCATAATTGAACCATATATGAAAATCTGTCACTGACTGTTCTGTTCATAGGAAATTTTAGTAGTAAATGCGAGAGTAAGTTATTTCCATGAACAATATTCTCATTGAAGGATAGTTTCCAAGAGGTTCTGTTTATGGAGCGTCAATTGTTAACAGTTCTGATAAAAAGTTATAATTGTGGTTTTAAAAATATTTCCTTTATCAAATTCAGAAGTTTTAATTTTGACCGAAATTGTCTGCAGCAGAAGAACATTCTTTAGAACAGTTAAAATAAAAAAAGTTAAAAATTAATTGTAAAGTTTAACATTACCTTCTCTTCAACTGCAGTACAAGTAGAGAGACACACACACACACATTTATTTTTTAAAACATTTAACATCGACAAATGTTAAGAGGGTGCATGCAACAAAACCAATAAGATCAAATAAATTGCCAACATGACAAAGTTCAACATGAGATTTAAAACTATTTACTTACTCGTTCTGAAAAAAAAAAAAAATATATATATATATATATATATATATATATATATATATATATATATATATATATATATATATATATATATATATATATATATATATATATATATATATATATATATATATATATATATATATATATATATATATATATATATATAGAGAGAGAGATAATAAGAAAAATAAATAATAAGAAAAATAAATTGGTAGAACAAAATTATATTTTTAATATTTAATTAAAAATGTTGGTAGCGATCACACAGCTGCCCTATAACGTGGGAGAAAAACCGTAAATAGGCGAGCTTCAAACAACAAAAAGGCTTCGAGCTGAAGTAAAAGTGATTTGGGATTCCTGTCGTCAATGAAGCCAGACATAGAGTCAGAATCCTATCAACAACATTACCAGAAACAGTCTGATGGGGACTACGAACTAGAGCCATATCTACAGCATCTCCACAAGACATATATATGAGATTAATATGTACTTTTATATAAGAAGTGGCCTGTACTTCAACCCAAGCTTGATTCGCAGATATAATACCTTTCCATTAGGTATAAATTTAGAGAGAGAGAGTCCATTCTTCTTTCTTCTCACCGTTTTTACTCTTCAACTTCCTCTTTTATTTGTTCTTTAGTTATCTTAAATTTTCCTAACATGATATTTGTAGCAATGCTGATAAATCTCATACCTGCTGTATTTTATATCTTTTTTTCCTATTCAACATCCTGTTTCGCTCTTTTACTAGTTACTTTTCTTGAGAGACTTTTCCATGTATAAGCATGTGTATTTTTTAAGCTGTCCTTTTTTATTACATTCATAGCTGCAGTGAGAACATTTAAATAGCTTTACATCACCATGTGTAAGCATGTGTATTTTTAAGTGTTCTTTCTGATTACATTCATAGGAGCAGTGAGAGCATTTAAATAACTTAACATTTGCATGTGTCTTTTTAAATATCCTTTATGATTACTCCCGAAGCTACAATTAGAACATTTTAATAACTTTATATTTTCATGATTTAACAAATGGAGTTTTAAACTTCCTTTCTCATTACATTCATAGGAACAGTCTGAACATTTAAATAATTTTACATTTCCATGTGTAAGCATGTGTTTTTTTAAGTTTCCTTTAAAATTGCATTCATAGTAACAGTGAGAACATTTAAACAATTTGACATTTCTGTGAATTAACAAATGCTGTTTCAATAAAATTTTAGAATTACATTCATAACTGCAATGGGCACATTTTAATTTCCTTTTTTCATGTGTTTTCAAATGAATTTTTAACTCATCTTTGCTTTTAAAACTAAAATTACAAAATCTGCAACTCAGGTTTTCCAGAGGACTTTTTTTAAGGTTCTGATCACGTGTTACCGAAGTTGGATGTCTCTTTCTTGAAGTTCCTTTCATTTTGGAACTTTTCTCTACTTCAACATTGCCAAGGAGTGTCTGTATAAAATAATAATAAAAAAAAAATCATATTTTTGCAAAGTAAATTTTATATATTTTATAACAATAATATTAAATAAAAATTCTTATCTTTTACAATTTCTTTTAATGTCGAAAAAAAAGTTTTAACATTTCATTATAATCAAAACCAAATATTACGAGTGTTAACTCGGACAATTCTTATTATTATTTTCAAGTTCGACCTTAAATTTTTTACTCATTTAATTTGCATTCAAATTATATTTCTTCAAAGATTCATAGACCATTCCGTTTCCCATCGTTGCCCTTTGGTTTGTCCCTTTCTACGTTTCACTTTCTCGGGGGGGGGGGGTCTCTAGCGTACCCTCCAGTCATATTGAAGTGCCTATGTTCTTACATCCTTCACCATTCTTCACGTATACTGTACAAATTTACATGCGTTTACTCGTACATTACCCTTTTAAAACAATAAAAATGGTGAAATATAAAGCTGCCTCGGAGATGCTTAGAGGGGCAGCTTCCATATATAACCCCTCATCCACCCCTTCCCCCATCACTACTTGGGGGCTGGTGGCCACTCATGCTCGGAATCAACATGAGTGGATAGTAGAAGTAAGAAAGAAAAGATCTTTAATGAGCAGTACAAAAAGAATAAGGGATGGTCTCTCTCTCTTTCTCAAAGGTTAGAGAGAGAAGAAATTCCTTGCATAGCGTATGAAGGTAATGAATCAGACTCATGGCAGACGTGTCATGGTTCAATTCATACAGAAAAAATCTATACTATGTTCCTCTTCGATTAAGGTCAAAAGGATCTAAATAGGAATAGAATAGAATAGGAAGAGAGAGAAGTAGAAATATAATAATAATAAATATATATAGAGAGAACTGTTGATAGGATAGATTTAGCAAAATTCTATCCTAAAATATTAGTAGCATGAGACTAAGGAAATTTTATGAAGATGACATCATTTGTGAGGAATAGAGTAAGAACAATCGGAGGTACTGGCAATCAGGAATTGACTTATTAATTTGTATGAGCTACAGTTATATTAAAAAATATATCAAAACTGTATAATAATAACAATAATTATGCAAAGAATTTTTCTTCATCTGATTCAAATTGTGCCTCTGAACCTCCGTCATTTACTTTATTCAACATTTTTAGGGTCATAAATTTCTATAAATTAAATTAACTCAATAATAATAATAATAATAAAAAAAGTTTTCCATTCAATTAATACCCTGTTTGTAATTTAAGTAAAAATCAAATTTGAATTGGCAAACCTTCAAGTTCTGAGAACAAAATTTCTTCTCAACCATCATCTGATTTTCTGGATTTTATGACATCATTGTTAACCAATTCTTCATCAAATATGGATTCCTTCTCTGATTCTCCCAATTCTGATCTTATTAATGTCTTTTCATCTAATTCTTCATTTTTAATACCTTCAGCTAAAGCGAAACTCGCTTCATTGCTGGGAAAGATCTAAAATAAAAACAAAGGAATATAAATAAGCTTAATGGAATGTAATACAATCAAAATCAAACCTAAGTATGATAAAGATCCATGAAGGGAGGCAATCAAATTGAAGACCAATCAGACCATCAAAAAGATGTTAACTCTGTTGGGGTTAAAGGGAAGTACAAATACTACAAAAATATTATGACATCATCCAGTGTTGTAAAGAAAAAATTAGTCAAAATTAGAAAGGAAATACATAGTGAGGAGAAAGAAGTCTTAAGAAATTCAGAAGTTGTAAGAGAATTTATGACAGGTCTTTCGGGATGGATAATTAAAAAGAACTGTTACAAGATCACAAACAATAATCATATTTCAAGACAAAACCTGTTTGTGTAAATATTTTTAACCACTTATCAACTTTTCATTAATGTCACTTTCATGAACAATCAATTACATTATTATTAAAAATAAAAAATTGATAAACATAAGTTAACGAAGCAAAATAAATCATAGCACAGGATATGTTTTCAGATGTAAGAAATTTCAAACTACAAAACATTATTCATTATTTGACAGGGTTAGGAGGGTGAAGAAAGAAAGAAAGAAGGAAAAAAAAAAAAAAAATAAAAATAAAAAGACAATAATTATATTTCACTATATTTTTGTAGTTTTGAGAAAAAACAAATCAGATTAACTACAAAATTAAATAAATAAAAACTTTATTATACAATGTATACATCAATATTTACAACTGCTATAATGATTTTACACTTGGGGTTGTCAAAATAAGATCTGATCTTAAATGTACTAAAACATAATTAAATCAAATGAAACTTTATATCAAGCAAATGAAATTAAAAATAATAAAAAAATTACTTCTTTAAATTAAGGCAATATAATTATTTATTATTATTTTATAATGACTAATAAAGGTACAGGTAATACGTTAATAAAATTTGCATATGAACATTTTCAATGAGTTCATAAATCATCTGGATGACAAGGAACTCTGTACTGGCTATTTTCAGCAGAATGGTGTCAACTGCCACACATTCAACATTAGAATGTACGAAATTGTGTCCTTTCTAGAAGATTGGGTCATTTGCAAGGGACTTTGGCAAACAAGGTCACCTGATCTTAAATCCGGCAGATTTCTTCCTATGGGGCTTGCTGAAAGGGAAAGTATATTGCAACAAGCTATGTACACTTGTGCAACTGAAAGGCAACATTCACGCTGTTACTCCCAATATGTTGGCTGCAACATTCTGCAACAAAGAAAAGTGTGTGCAGGCATGCCTTGATGATAATGGCAATCACTTTCAACATTCCTTATGAGGCTAGCATGATTCTCACACACCAACAAATGTTTGGGGCAAATTTTATTAACTTATGACTACTAATCTTATATCTATAAGAGCATATCCAGGGCTATAAGAATGGAACATACTAAATATTAAAATTACATGTAATCACACATTAAAATAAAGAAAAGACAATTTGATACTTCCATATTATCAAATTGTTAAATTAAAATAATTAAAATTTTTAAAACATACATTTCAATTTCATCTTCATCATAAAAATAAAATCTTAATTTTTCATCACTACTGTATTCTCAGCACAAAAATACAATCTCATTCTCCCTTTATCCAACTCTCTGACTCGAGACCTACCCACTATGCTCACAATAAAGAATGTTATTCTTTATTTTACTTAACTAAGATCAAAATATTGTTGAAAATCTACTCCTTGCTTTCAGAAAGGCTTCATATACAAAAGAGAATTTAAGATACATTATATTCGTACATGAAAAAAAAAAAATTAAATAAATAAAAAATAACAACAGCTAGTGAACATATACTTTATATGGTACAACAGCCAGTGAACATATACTTTATATGGTACAACAGCCAGTGAACATATACTTTATATGGTACAACAGCCAGTGAACATATACTTTATATGGTACAACAGCCAGTGAACATATACTTTATATGGTACAACAGCCAGTGAACATATACTTTATATGGTACAACAGCCAGTGAACATATACTTTATATGGTGTTTTAAAGTATATGTGTAGTAAATAAAAGAATGTATCAATAATAATAATAATAATAATAATAATAATAATAATAATAATAATAATAAATATTATATAATATATTATTATTATTATTTATTATAATTTAATTTTTTTTTTTTTTTTTTTTTTAAATAATATATATATATATATATATATATATATATATATATATATATATATATATATATATATATATATATATATATATATATATATATATATATATATATATATATATATATATATATATATATATATATATATATATATACCTCACCTGAGAATCTTGTTGATAAGAGTCATAATCCAAGTCCAACTCTTCTACTTTTATTTCATTTTTACATTTTAAATCCATATTAATATTTATATTAATGGAAACATTTTCCAAATGATTAAAAACCTGAGAACAGAAAGAGGAAAAAATTAAGAACACCTCTCAAAATTTTTTGTACTAATTCAGATTTAAAATTAAAACCAAAGTCAGAAATATTTTTTAAAAAATATTTTGCCTTTTGTATTAGAATTAAATTATTTCTTAAAATTAATTCATTGCAAATGAATGATCAGACTATGTAAGAACATAAGAAAAATAACAACAACAAAAAGCCACAAGAGCCTATCAAGACTGTTCCAGTCAAACGAAAGTAGACAATTTGCTTACCTAAACACATGCAAAATATATATCCCACAATACACAATATATGGATTAAATATGCAAAGTCAAACCAAAGGTTATTCAACATTACGATTCTCAAAGTGAAAGACAACACACACACACTCCAACAACAAATGCCAAAACTAAAGCTACGACACATGAAAACTACATGCTGCTCTTCATTTGATTATGGTCATAAAAAATAACATATGGTCATAAATTAACTCACATGCTTGAGGGTGCCAGGTTGATCCCACATGGGGATCCTAGATATATACTACCTAGAAAAGTTCTGCTCCTAGAATAGGGCAATGCCTGTGAGATGTGAACTTTATTATATATATATATATATATATATATATATATATATATATATATATATATATATATATATATATATATATATATATATATATATATATATATATATATATATATATATATATATATATATATATATATATACTACTATCCCAACAAATTGGCTTAGTAATGATATATGATGCCAAGATCACCCATATACCTATCCAATCTTCTCTTAAATGTTGGAAGTGATTTCAACAATTTTCTGTGGCAAACCATTACAAAATTAACTATGTTCAATGGGTAGTTTTATATATTAAGATTATATGGTTTCTTTCAAATCTTCTTATCATGGTCTCTGGTTTCCCTTGGAACTATGTTCTACTATAAAAAATTTATTGATTTCAGTATTATTGAAAAATACAAATATTTTGTAAACTTGTATCATATCCCCTGCAAGAAATGACCTTTCTACAGAATACATTCCTAACTCCTTCAGCCTCTCCTCATAACTCTTACTCTCAAGGCCAGAATTCATTCTTGTGGAACTATTTTGTACTCTTTCCATCATAAATATATATTTTCTTAAATGAGGTCAAAACTTGTGTTGAATACCTATTACACAGTTTACTTATAATTTTCTGGGTTTTGTAATCAACATGGTGATTTATTATAACTAAAAAAAATAAAAAATCCTTGATTTTAAATGATGATTAGCCACTTTCAGATACATCTAATAATCATATCCAAATATTGTTCTCGTTTTATATACTAGAGTCAATCTCCATTTATAATGTAATAATCTTCATTCAAGTAAAATACATGAATAGAATTACACTTTTCACTATTACTTATAAAATTCATTTGTCACTTATCTACCCATCAAAGAAGTCTGTCTACATTACTTCTTACAAACAAGCCCTTTGGTATTATCTGCAAACTTGGAAACCTTACATTTCATTTCATTAAATCCTCAAATAGAGCAATGGCCTTGAGATTAGAAACTTTTAATAATGGGAGAAGAAGAAGAAGAAAAAAAAAATCCCTAGCTCAAATCATTTAAACATATGAGGAAAAGTAGTTGCTCCAACATGAAACCCTGTTGGACACCACTCTTCATCATTTCCTGTGAAGATTTATTGCCATTCAATAGTACTCAGTGGCATATCTTCTTCAACCACTCTTTAATCCAACCTTGCATTACTCCATTATATACCACATTAAAAACTTTCACATCAACCTTACATGGGGCACCTTATCCACTGATTTGCTAATGGCTAAATATCGTGATAATTTTCTTAAAACTTTGCATGTTTTTGACTTATTCCTGACATTTTTATTTTTCTGCTATTATTAACCATTATAAAATAACCATGTTTAACAATACTAAACTAAGTCCGGTTTACATTAAGAAGTTGTCTGACCTTATATATCAATATTTTAAAATTTCAATAATTTTATTAATAAATTCCCTTGTATAGTAATAGGTTGTACTTTTTCATTTTAAGATGAATGTTAAAGATATAAGTAATTTGTTCTACAGATTGTTATATATATATATATATATATATATATATATATATATATATATATATATATATATATATATATATATATATATATATATATATATATATATATACCGTATATTAGGGATGGAGCGATACCAAAATTTTTATCGATACCAATACCTAAAAATATGCCGATACTTGCCGATACTACTACCGATACCGATACTTTACTCTTATCCAAAATTTTTGCTGATACCGATACAGTATCGGAAAATGTGCAGATACTTGCCGATACCAATACTTCACTCCATCCCTACCGTATATATATATATATATATATATATATATATATATATATATATATATATATATATATATATATATATATATAGGTGTAATAAAGCAGTAAACCTGTATTCTATGGAAATGTTCCATCTATCAGTAAGGACTATATCACATGGCAAACTTTGGTCATTCAGGTTATAATAAGTCGAACTAAGTCCGCTAGAAAACTAAATAATAATAATAATAATAGGCATAAATGAAATGAAAGGTAAATAATAATAATACTAATGTTAAAATATTTGCATTGATATATGTTTCAATATATGAAAGGTCAAATAACTTGTTAACCTTTACCAGTAAGTCCTGAATATTATTTCCACAATGATGATCATAGTAGGCCTTATCAAGAAATATTTTAAAAATAACTTTAAACTAGCAAGGTTTAGGTTTAAATAAGAAAATTACCTTGCTTGAAAAGGTTTTAAGTTAAAAACTCACTTTAGGGAAAGCACCGAACAGTGTATTTATGTAAAGAAATAATATTTACTATATTCATAGCACAGTATAGTATGATTGACAACTTTCTAAGGCCATATTTAATACTTTATGACAATCAATTTGACTTAGAACCTGGGTTGGTTGGTTGGTTGGTTGGTTGGTTGGTTCATTTTAAATCTCTTACATTTTCTGATTGGTATATTTGACTGACTGATCCTTTTGAATATTGCATGTTTAGCTTAGTTGAATTATTTAAAGTATATTAGGTGGTTATTATGCATGGTTCATCTCATACCTGGTATTTACATGCTATTCAAAATATAAACCGAAAATGTAATGTATATTGAAGAAAAACAATAAAAATGGGTCGTAAAACGAAATTAAATAATTTCAAAATAAAGTATGAAAAATCCTGTTATACAACCAGGCTGACTACACCAAATGAGCCTTTACCTAATAACAACAAGTAAACATATTTCTTCTTACATTAGAAAACTAATTTTGTAACATTTGTTTACAACAGTGAATATCATACAATAACTGAAGCTTGTTACGAGAATTGTCTATAAACATGCAAATCATCATGAGTACTAGAAAATGTATTAATTTAAAAAAGTTTGTGGTAAGTTGCAAATTGCCCAATATATTCTGGCTGGGGTCATTTCAACATTGTAGAGGTCTGTGGTTGGAACCCCCAGAACATGTGGAATAAGAGTAATGTTTAATTTCCATGCTTGCTAACGAACCTCCACCCACATATGGCAGGGAGGTTAAAACCTTTCCCAAGTATATATCAATTTTACCATATATCCTCCCTGCATGAGTCAAATTGTAATTTATCACATAATTTTTTTTTTTAATATATTTTTTTTCTACCACGATTTATCTGCTTACAAACAATTACAATTCTCTTAATAAGGTCAACAACACTTTGTTAATGTTTGGCCATATTTCTAGCACATTTTGGAATAAAACAAAGAAAAAAAAAGTGAGAAGAGAAACTACAAACTGTCTTGACAACTGTTGTTAAGACGCAATTTGAAGATTCTTATGATGTAACATTGTCAATTCAAGAAGAGGATTTACCATTGGATCAACAACAAATTAAAAAAAGGTTTTTATCTTCTTGTTTCCCATTAAAAAAAATCAAAATGATAGTTTAAATTATACAATTTTATAAATTGTAGTTTTGTGTTATTAACTAGATGCATTAAACCTCTTATGAATGTGAATACTTTGTTAGCTTTGCAAATTTATGTATTTTCAAAACTTTTACAAATATGTATGTTACAGATATGAAGACATGATGATGTCTGAGTTAGTATCTGCATTTAAAGTTGCAAACTACTCCAAAAGAATTCAAATTTTAAGTTTGTCTCCGTTCTCTATAGAAGCAAGAGCTCGTATGTTTAATACATCTCATAGATTGGTAAAAAGATCAGAGAACTAAAAAGATAATATGGAATTGTATCATTTGTACCTCCAATGAGTAGAGAGGTTATTTCTTCAGAAATGAAAAATAAAGTGGGACGCAAAGATTAGATCAAGCCTTTAAATGAACGGCTGTTAAAGGTATTTGTGACATCAACAGATGATGTCCCTCAAGTAGATGATGTCACAGCATACACCTTCTTGGATGTAGATATACAAATTAAAGTCAACCATGTATGATTATAATTTAAGATAGGATTGGTTAAAGATACTGATGAATATTTTAATGATTATTTAATCAGTTTTTTATATCCTAAGGGTATTTCAAACGAGCATTCATTATAGGAATAAAAATATCGACAAAAAAATATTGATATAAAAAATATCGAAAGTCAGAAACAATCTACACGTAAGCCATATATATATATATATATATATATATATATATATATATATATATATATATATATATATATATATATATATATATATATACACAAATTTTTTTTTTTTTTGAATTTTTTTAAAAAAAAATTGTAACACCCTGCAACCTTGTAATAGAAATTCCTAGGTCATATTAATTTGAAATCCCTTCTCGTACTTTTAGTCAACCTTGCAACCCCTTTGGTATGTGATTAGTTTCAGCAAGCTGGTGTTGTATCCCAAAATGTACTACTGTGAATGCTACTATTACCAAATTGACTACGGTCAGCGCCACAATTACCGAATTTCCTAACATCACTATAAATGCCACCCTATATTCTCATTTGTTAATTGTCCTGCTTTTAAAATGTTGTTTTAACTTTTAAAACAGATGACTCATCTTGTTATTAATGAAAGCCTTCTTCAAACTTTAAAGTTTGCTGTCTCCGAATTATCAATATAAGAGATCATAGCACAGAACCCTGGGCAGGCAGGCAACTACTCCTGTGATGAAAATTTTCTTTCCATACACTGGCACAACCTCTGGTCCTTCAACCACCCCTGTAGCCAACTAAGTACAAAAACCCCTCCTAAATACACAGCAACAAAGAGGTGTTTTTTTATGATGGACTTGTACTTTATTGTTATTAAGGAGACTTAGGTGAAGGTTCAGCTTCCACTGTGATTGCCTTATACATAAGCATTACAAGTGAATCCAACTCATTGCAACAATTAAGAATTTGTTGTAATATATCCTACAAATATTACATAAGATTTGTTATTTATTAAACTACTGAGATGATAAGGCCCAAACATTACTGGTAGCCCAATTTTTCAATAGTATAGCCATGAGTATACCGTACAAGAAAACAGTGCCTACCCCGCTGTCTCTTTTTATAAATTCACTGACCTCACCGAAAAATAATTCAGAACAATAGTTGCCAGTTAAAAATAAGTTACCAAATAATATTTAAAATAATATTAAAATCATATAAAATAAAATACCCTTACAATACAATAAAATTTAATTTAATAAATTTAAAATTTAAATATATATATATATATATATATATATATATATATATATATATATATATATATATATATATATATATATATATATATATATATATATATATATATATATATATATATATATATATATATATATATATATATATATATATATATACATGAAACTTCTCTAATAAAAAAAAAAAAAAAAAAAAAAAAATTCGATTTGAAATTGGTTCGTTCCTATACTATACCTAATAAGGGTTTGGAAGGGAGGGAAAGAGAGAGGGTGGAGGGTGGAGGGTGGATAGTTGCGAGACACTGTAAGAATTTTTTTTTAAGATAGGTTTAAATGGTATATAATATGGGTTTCCTCTCTCTCCCCCTACCCCCCAATAAAAAAAAACAAAAAAAAAAAAACAACAAAACAAAAAAAAAAAAGAAAGAAAAAAAAAAAAAAGGAAGAAGAAAACACAAACAGCGTCTAAATGCTAAAGCTTCCGCCTCGGTACTAATAAAATTGAAGTTCCCGCGTCTTTGCTTGCCTCAGAGAGCCAGGAGTTGCCAAATTACGTTTTACATTATTCTTTTTTTAATATATTATTCTTTCTTTCCTTTAATAAAATCAAAATAAATAATAAATAATAAATAAATAAGTAAATAAATAAATAAATAAATAAATAAATAAATAAATAAATCAATAATAATAATAATGTATATATATATATATATATATATATATATATATATATATATATATATATATATATATATATATATATATATATATATATATATATATATATATATATATATATATATATATATATATATATATATATATATATATATATATATATATATATATATATAGAGAGAGAGAGAGAGAGAGAGAGAGAGAGAGAGAGAGAGAGAGAGAGAGAGAGAGAGAGAGAGAGAGAGAGAGAGAGAGAGAGAGAGACTTTGATGTGTGAATAGATGGTCAGCTAAAGTAAAGAAGGAAAAATGTAAACTTTGTTAGCCTCCTGAACCGTTACAAATGGAGCAACGAACGGCACATGAGACCTTTCGATTTCCAAATTACACCTACAATTCCCATATCAAACATTTTTACTCTAGCAGCTCAAGTATTTTACAAATTGTAAGAAAGACCAAAAGCAGTTTTTATTCCATTCCACTACATTTTTTTAACAATTTTTTTTTTTTTTTTTTTTTTTTTTTTTTTAATGTACCACCATATCTTCTCCTGAAGGGAAGCAAGCTCGTAGTAGAGTCCTCCTCCTCCTCGTCCTGAGAATTTCATATTTCATATTTATTGTATAATAAACATTATTAGTGAAATGGGAAAAAATGGAGGTAAAGAAGCAGAATATTTTAGGCGATGCTCTTCGGAAAAGTTGAAAAAATCAAAGTTTTAGGAAAAGTGTCCTACTTGATAGAATTACTTCAAATTTTAATACCTTAAAGATTTTAGTCATATAAATAACATATTATATTTTTAAGAGTTTATCTAGAGTGGTTTTTAATTAAGGTACATCTCCTGAATAAAAGCTAGGCTCAGCATAAAAAAAAATAAAATAAAATAAAAAATTTCAGTGATTATAATGTTTTATTTAGTATTTAATTTAATTTCACGGCAAAACGTTGCTAATGTACGGCGTTTATATTCATCAGATTGAGGATATAGTTAATTGAAACATTATAACCTTTTACCCTAGATTTCATTACCATATATATATATATATATATATATATATATATATATATATATATATATATATATATATATATATATATATATATATATATATATATATATATATATATATATATATATATATATATATATATATATATGAGTGTGTGTGTGTGTGTGTGCGAGAGAGAGAGAGAGAGAGAGAGAGAGAGAGAGAGAGAGAGAGAGAGAGAGAGAGAGAGAGAGAGAGAGAGAGAGAGAGAGAGAGAGAGAGAGAGACTTTGATCTTGTAAGATGCCTTGTCAATCATCTCATTCATAACACTACAACAATTAAAAATTATATAAACATACTAACCCACGCTGCCTTATATATATATATATATATATATATATATATATATATATATATATATATATATATATATATATATATATATATATATATATATATATATATATATATATATATATATATATATATATATATATATATGCTCTTTGTTGGCAAACCATAACTACCTAACTTAACCTAACATAAACTAAGCTACCTCACTTAACCTAACTTGAACTAAACTAACCTACCAAAATTAACCATACCTAACCTACCTAACCTAACCTACCTAACCTAACCTACCTAACCTAACCTAACCTAACCTAACTTAACCTAACCTAACTTAACCTAACCTAACCTAACCTAACCTAACCTAACCTAACCTAACCTAACCTAACCTAACCTAACCTAAATTAACCTAACCTAACCTAACCTAACTTAACCTAACCTAACCTACCTAACCTAACCTAACTTAGCCTAACCTAACCTACCTAAAATAACCTAACCTAACCTAACCTAACCTAACCTAACCTAACCTAACCAAACCTACGTAACCTAACCTAACTTAACCTAACCTAACCTACCTAACTTAAATTAACCTAACCTACCTAACTTAACCTAACCTAACCTAACCTTAACCTAACCTAACCTAACCTAACCTAACCTAACCTAACCTAACCTAACCTAACCTAACCTAACCTAACCTAACCTAACCTAACCTAACCTAACCTAACCTAACCTAACCTAACCTAACCTAAACCTAACCTAACCTAACCTAACCTAACCTAACCTAACCTAACCTAACCTAACCTAACCTAACCTAACCTAACCTAACCTAACCTAACCTAACCTAACCTAACCTAACCTAAACCTAACCTAACCTACCTAAAATAGCCTAACCTAACTTAACCTAACATAACCTACCTAACCTAACCTACCTAACTTAACCTAACATAACCTAACCTAACCTAACCTAACCTAACCTAACCTAACCTAACCTAACCTAACCTAACCTGCCAGATGGTTCCTAGTTGCCAGCTGGTTGCTAGGTGGCAGCTGGTTAATGGCTTACAGCTGGTTGCTAGCTAGCTTGCAGCTAGTTGGTTGCAAGCTGGTATATGGTTGCTAGCTGGCAGATGGTTGCTAAGCTGCCAGCTGGTTGCTAGCTGCAAGATGGTTAATAGTTGCCAGCTGGTTGCTAGCTGAAAACTGGTTCCTATGTGGCAGACATCAACCAGCTGCCACATAGGAACCAGCTGGCAGCTAGCAACCAGCTGTAAGCCATTAACCAGCTGCCGCCTAGCAACCAACTGGCAGCTAGCAACCATCTGGCAGCTAGGAACCATCTGCCAGCTAGCAACCAGCTGCCATATATATATATATATATATATATATATATATATATATATATATATATATATATATATATATATATATATATATATATATATATATATATTGTGTGTGTATGTGAAAGCTGACTATTTGCTGCTGGCTGGCTGGCTGACTGACTGGCTGGCTGGCTGGCTGGCTGGCTGCTGGCTGGCTGACTGGCTGGCTGGCTGAATGTTGGCTGGTTGCCTGCTTCCTGGCGATGGCTAGCTGATGGCTGGATGGCTGGCTGAATAATGGCTGGTTGCTTGGTTCCTAGAGATGGCTGGCTGATGTCTGGATGGCTGTTTGTATTGCTGCTGGTTGTTTGGCTGGCTGGCTGGCTGGCTGGCTGGCTGGCTGGCTGGCTGGCTGGCTGGTTGGTTGATTGGTTGGTTGCCTGGTTGCCTGGTTGCCTGGTTGCCTGGTTGGTGGCCATGGCTGGCTGGCTGCTGGCTGACTGGCTGGCTGGCTGGCTGAATGGCTGACTGGCTGGCTGGCTGGCTGGCTGGCTGAATGCTGGCTGGCGTGCTGGTTACCTGGTTGGTGGTGATGGCTGGCTGGCTTTTTGTCTTGCTGGCTTCTGGCTGGCTTACTGGCTGGTTGGCTGGTTGCCTGGTTGCCTGGTTGGTGGCCCTGGCTGGTTGCCTGGTTGCCTGGTTGGTGGCCATGGCTGGCTGGCTGTTTGTTTTGCTGCTGGTTGGTTGGCTGGCTGGTTGGCTGGCTGACTGGCTGGCTGGCTGGCTGGCTGCTGGCTGGCTGAATGGCTGGCTAACTGGCTGGCTAATTGGCTGTCTGGCTGGATGGCTGACTGGCTGGCTGGCTGGCTGAATGTTGGCTGGTTGTCTGGTTCCTGGCGATGGCTGGCTGATGGCTGGCTGGCTGGCTGGCTGTTTGTCTTGCTGCTTGCTGATATATATATATATATATATATATATATATATATATATATATATATATATATATATATATATATATATATATATATATATATATATATATATATATATATATATATATATATATATATATATATATATATATATATATGTTTGACCGGGTATGGCATGCGTCACTGCTTTCCAAGCTCCCCTCCTTTGGGTTTCCTCCTTCTCTTTGCTTACTTATGTCTAGTTTTCTTTCTAATCGTTCCATTTCGGCTGTTGTTGATGGAGCGACTTCTTCTTCCTTTCCTGTCAACAGTGGTGTTCCTCAGGGTTCTGTCTTGTCTCCTACTCTATTCTTACTTTTCATTAATGATCTTCTCAGCTGTTCATCTAACCCTATACATTCATATGCCGATGACTCAACCCTCCATTCTTCTACTCATTTCAAATCTGCTCCTTCCTTTGCATCTAGAGTTGCCTCTCGTCTACATCTTTCCGATTCCATTCTTGCAGATCTGGATAGAATTTCCCAGTGGGGTCGTCTCAACCTTGTGAAATTCAACTCTTTAAAAACTCAACTTCTAGAAATCTCTCTCTCAAAGATACCTCCTAACTTTTCTATCTCTTTCGATGGTTCTCCCGTCTCTCCTGTTGACAATATAAACATCCTTGGCCTTCACATAAACAAAAAAATGTCTTGGAAACCTCATATCACAATGGTTGCTAGGGCGGCCTCAAAGAAGCTGGGAGTTCTGTTTAGACTGCGGGAATTTTTTTCTTCCTCGCAGTTACTCCAATTATACAAGGGTCTCATCCGCCCTTGTATGGAGTACTGCTCTCATATCTGGGGTGGCTCAGGTTTCACCCGTCTTTTGGATAGGGTTGAGTCAAAGGCTAAAAGACTTATAAACTGTCCCGCTCTTTCTAATTCTCTTGATTCTTCATCTTTGCGACGTGATGTTGGTGCCTTGTCACTTTTCTATAGGTACTACAGTGGCAAATGCTCGAGGGAACTATCCACCCGTGTACCTCCACCTCTACGGCGTCCTCGCAGCACAAGGGGTGCAATGTCCGCGCATCAATTTTGCGTGGACATAGGCAACTCCAGGCTTGTCCGCTGTGGTGCCTCTTTCTTTCCTGCCACCTCTGTCTTGTGGAACTCTCTTCCATCTTCTGTATTTCCCTCTGCATTTAATCTCAATTTCTTTAAAGCCCGCGTCTGCGCCCACCTGAGAAATTTGCGTTAGGTGGGTACTGTAGGGGTGGTTTTTATTTTCTGGATTTTGTACTCTATTTACTTTCATTTTTATTCTTTTAACACCCCCTCCTTGAATAGGGCTTTGCCCGTGAGTGGTGGTGATGTGTAAAAAAAAAAAAAAAAAAAAAAAATATATATATATTTGTGTGTGTATGAGAAAGCTGACTATTTGCTGCTAGCTGGCTGGCTTGCTAACTGGCTGGCTGGCTTGCTAACTGGCTGGCTGGCTGGCTGGCTGGCTGGCTAACTGACTGTCTTGCTGGCTGGCTGGCTAACTGGCTGTCTGTCTGGCTGGCTAACTAGCTGTCCGGCTGGCTGACTGGCTGGATAACTGGCTGTTTGGGTAACTGACTGGCTAGCTTCTGGCTGTCTGGCTGGCTAACTGGCTAGCTGGTCTGGCTGGCTGAATGCTGGCTGGCTAACTGGCTGTTTTTCTGGCTGGCTAACTGGCTGTCTGGCTGGCTGGCTAACTGGCTTTCTGGCTGGCTGACTGGCTGGCTTGTCTGGCTAACTGGCTGTCTGTCTGGCTAACTGACTGGCTAGCTTCTGGCTGGCTAACTGGCTGTCTTGCTTGCTGGCTAACTGGCTAGCTTCTGGCTTTCTGGCTGGCTGAATGCTGGCTGGCTGGCTGGCTGGCTGGCTGGCTGGCTGAATGATGGCTGGCTGGCTAACTGGCTGTCTGGCTGGCTGACTGGCTGGCTAACTGGCTTTCTGGCTGACTGACTGGCTGGTTGTCTGGCTAACTGGCTGTCTGTCTGGCTAACTGACTGGCTAGCTTCTGGCTGGCTGGCTGGCTGGCTGGCTAACTGGCTTTCTGGCTGACTGACTGGCTGGCTGCCTGGCTAACTGGCTGTCTGGCTAACTGACTGGCTAGCTTCTGGCTGGCTAACTGGCTGTCTTGCTTGCTGGCTAACTGGCTAGCTTCTGGCTTTCTGGCTGGCTGAATGCTGACTGGCTGGCTGGCTGAATGCTGGCTGGCTGACTGGCTAACTGGCTGTCTGGCTGACTGGCTGGCTAACTGGCTTTCTGGCTGACTGACTGGCTGGTTGTCTGGCTAACTGGCTGGCTGGCTGGCTAACTGGCTGTCTGGCTGGCTGGCTAACTGGCTGGCTGGCTGGCTGGCTGGCTGGCTGGCTGGCTGGCTAACTGGCTTTCTGGCTGACTGACTGGCTGGTTGTCTGGCTAACTGGCTGTCTGTCTGGCTAACTGACTGGCTAGCTTCTGGCTGGCTGGCTGGCTGGCTGGCTGGCTGGCTAACTGGCTTTCTGGCTGACTGACTGGCTGGCTGCCTGGCTAACTGGCTGTCTGGCTAACTGACTGGCTAGCTTCTGGCTGGCTAACTGGCTGTCTTGCTTGCTGGCTAACTGGCTAGCTTCTGGCTTTCTGGCTAGCTGAATGCTGGCTGGCTGGCTGGCTGAATGCTGGCTGGCTGGCTGGCTGGCTGGCTGGCTAACTGGCTTTCTGGCTGACTGACTGGCTGGCTGGCTGGCTGGCTGGCTGGCTAACTGGCTGTCTGGCTAACTGACTGGCTAGCTTCTGGCTGGCTGGCTAACTGGCTGGCTGGCTGGCTGGCTGGCTGGCTGGCTGAACTGGCTGGCTGGCTAACTGGCTGGCTTGGCTGGCTGGCTGGCTGGCTGGCTGGCTGGCTTGCTGAATGCTTTGAATGCCAGCTGGTTGATGGCTTGCAGCTGGTTTTTAGCTAACAGATGGTTGCGAGCTGCCAGCTGGTTGCTGGTTGATATATATATATATATATATATATATATATATATATATATATATATATATATATATATATATATATATATATATATATA
>SEYY01002379.1:0-12500 GCA_009176605.1 Armadillidium nasatum
GATATTAGCAATATAAAATAATAATAATAACAATAATATAATAATAATAATAATTGAAATATATATAGATAATAATAATTATATAACCTTATAAATAATAATAATAATACTAACAATAATATCAATAATTATCTTGATAATAATGGTAATAATATGAATGATAATAATTGTACAATATAATAATGATATGATAATAATAATAATAATAATAATAATAATAATAATAATAATAATAATAATATTGAAATTTTTTTAACAACAATATTGTAATAATAATAAGAATATAGTAATATAGTAATAATAATAATGAATAATAATTGTACATATATAATAATAATATTCATTCATTCATAAGTCTTTATTCAGAACATGGTACATTTACAGGTTGAAAGGTTAATAGTAGGTCCTATTCTACAAAATTCAATAATAATCTTAATAATTATATCGTGACTGTCCACTTCACTGAAAAGGGGCTGCTGGGGGAAAACACTGCCGGTTTCCTTTGAGCCCCAAGTTTAATACATATTAAAATATATATAATTATACTTTATTTAATAATTACAGGTTATGATAGGTTACTTCTAGAGTAATAAAAATAAATGTTAATCATGCAAGTAACAGTAACAAAGAACGTTACTAATGATGTTTACATTGAAAATACTGGTAATAATAATAGCAATGATGATATACTTTAAAGATAATAATAGAAATAAAAATAATAGTATCGATAAGAATAATATACTAACGGGGGTGATATTAATAATAATAATTATACTAATAACAATGATTACAATAATAATAATAACAATAGTAATAATAATGATATCAACTAATAATAATAATTGTAATCTATAACTTACAATTGGATTTTCAATAATAGAGCATTGGCAGCAACCATGATGGATAATAAGAAAAATAATTAATAATAATAACAATAGTAATAATAATAATAATAATAATAATAATAATAATAATAATAATAATAAAACTAATAATAATATTAAAAAAAAAAAATTTTTTTTAAATAATATTGAAAAATTAATAATAATAATAATAATAATAATAATAATAATAATAATATATAATAATAATAATAATAATAATAATAATATAATAATAATGATGGTAACAATAATAACAACATAAACAAAATAATAACCTTCTTTAAACAAATCTCTTCTTCTTTGTACATAATTAAAACCTACTAATGATATCTCACTTAATCATTTAAACAAAGTCTTTAATAAGCAATAATTCTGTTGATGCGATTAATTATCCTCAGCTTAATTAATAATGATGATGAGAAGGAAATGCAAACTTGGAGCGAGGAAGAAATGCAAAGGAGTTAATTGATTGATTAGGCTTTTGTGCTGTTTCTTCACGTGAATATATTCTCGTTTATATACATTCATTTCGTATTGTACTTTTACTTATTGTTATGCTTGATAATCAGTTGTAATAAAATAATGATAAAAGTTATAATAATAATAATAATAATAATAATAATAATAATAATAATAATAATAATAATAATAATAATAATAATAATAATAATAATAATGAATGATGAATGATGAATGATGATGATGATGATGATGATGATGATGATGATGATGATGATGATGAATGATGATGATGAAGATGATGATTTAATAAATAATATAATAATAATAATAATGATAATAATAATAATAATAATAATAATAATAATAATAATAATAATAATAATAATAATAATAATAATAATAATAATAATAATAATAATAATAACAGAAAAAGAAAAAAGAAAAGAAGATTTTGTGAAACTAGTAACAATATTTATTAAATAACAACGAAATAGTATAAAATATTTCTAAATTATATTATGCAATTAAATATATAAGAAAGAACTTGAAACTAAAAAAATTCGTATTATTTATTACACTCCAAAGCATTAAAACTAAACTGGATAATCAGAAAAAATTCTTAGGCAATTTTCTTAAACTAAAGTTTCTCTTGAAAGTTGTACCAATATTATTTTTCTTTAATTAAATTATCAACGGGCAGAGCCCTATTCGAGAAGAATGGTTCTTAGACATGGAAATTGAGCTATGTTATTTCTGAATAAGTTGATAAGCTACACAGATTATTTGTTTTTGTTTTTTTTTTCTATAGGGAAACCCTGCTCCGGTACAGCCATCAAGTCAAATATATTTTGGGCGTGGCTTTCAATCCTTGATAGGCGGACCTTCTCTATAGGAGCAATTTAGAGAGAATGTGATATTGTATGTGTTAGATTAGCGTGGAATGTTGTAAGTGTTGGCTGTGTTGTAATAATACACCTTGCCGTAAGTTGTAATTAAGTAATTACCTACAAAAAATCCAATACAAGACAAATTTTTTTTTTATGTCCGTTCAGGTAACTGAATCTGAGGTTCGAACCTCGATTTGCATATTTTTCAGTACACAAGCGAGAGCGAGGGGCGAACCTCTACCTTCAAGTCAGACAAAAACTGACTTAACCCACTGAGCTACCGTAAACTCCAACTCTAACTTGAAAGTTAAACCAATATACGATAATTTAGTGCCAACTGATGCAGCTGTCAATCACATTTCCTTTGGTTAGATTATGTTAAGATAAGATATTAGATAGAATAAGAAGGCATTTAAATTTGAGTTATAATAAAATGATCGTCAAAAATAGTTTTAATTTATTTCAAGTTCTAATATATATATATATATATATATATATATATATATATATATATATATATATATATATATATATATATATATATATATATATATATATATATATATATATATATATATATATATATATATATATATATATATATATATATATATATATATATATATATATATATATATATATATATATATATATATATATATATATATATATATATATATATATATATATATATATATATATATATATATATATATATATATATATATATATATATATATATATATATATATATATATATATATATATATATATATATATATATATATATATATATATATATATATATATATATATACCAAAATTGTTGTTTCAAAATTAATTATTATTTTTATCTCTTCTCTTTATAGCATATGACTTTAATTGTTATATTAATTTTTATTGTTACTTTATTACTTTATTTGTTATTTTAACTGTTACTTTTATAACTTTATTTGAAATTTATGTCATACTTTTTTGCTTTTCATTAACTTTTTTTTAATTAAAACAAAATCCAAAATATTAATTAATAATTTTAAAGATTAAATACTATCCAAAATGCAAACTGATAATTTTATAATATTTTAAACGTAAGCCCTAACTCAAAAATAAAGATACTCTAAATATATAACAAAATTAATTAACAAAAGCAATATATATTAATTAAATATATATATAAATTAAAAATATTAATATTATTTTGAAAGGTTATTCTCATTCTTAGTTCTTATATATAATATAAAGAAGTGGCTTCCCAATTCACCAAAGACTATTTTAATAGAGATATTGAGATACTATTTGGTTAATTTAAGTGTCATAAATTGATATTTCAGTATTTTACTTGAGTCATATATACTTCTTGTGTTGCATACTCTGCATCTACTGCCATCATGCTTATAAAATTCTTCAACTCTCTTGATTTTGGTGATTTATTGTTACATAACAACTTTTTGATCAAAAAGTTTTATCCTACTACCATAACAAGTTTAAATATATCTCACTGTCAAATAATACTTAAAATCTTTGGATTTTAATCCCCATATTTCGGAGAAATAGAGTTTTTCTATCTTATTTTTTGACTTTATCCTATAAAATTTATGCTTTATTCACTGTAATAGTTTAAGTACATAGGATCAAAATGGCTTTAAATATACTAGAACATTAAAAATATTCGGAAAAAATGTAAAATTTTGGAGCTTGCACTGTGAACCTATAGAGGATGAACTTTTAGAATGTCATTAATAAATAGACAGTAAAAAGCTATCTAAAATTCCAATAAAATAGTCCTTTATAAGTATCTTAACAATAAGGGATTAAATATACCAAAATTTTAATCTTTAATTTTGTCTTTATTATATACTTGAACTTTTAAATCTCCGATGCGCATATCAATTAAAAAGTAAATGTCGCTAAACTAAACTTAAAAAATTAAAATAAATTAATGAAAAAGAACAGTACATATATATATATATATATATATATATATATATATATATATATATATATATATATATATATATATATATATATATATATATATATAATAATATATATATAATATATATATATATATATATATATATATATATATATATATATATATATATATATATATATATATATATATATATATATATATATATATATATATATATATATATATATATATATATATATATATATATATATATATATATATATATATATATATATATATATATATATATATATATAAAGCTTTGTATTAGCATTACACAAAAACACTTTGTTGAACAAAAATTTACAACAATCCATCATCATAAAAGCGTGAGCCAATTTATTACATTCTCCAGATTAAAAATTAAAACCTTTTTACATAATACTATAATTAAAGGGATTGTATTGTGTAGAGCAAGTGCTATTGATACAATCCGTAAAAATAAGTAACAATATAAACTGTAATATTATATTTTAAATATTGATTTAATATAAGTTACGTTTCCAGAGTATCATTTTTTTTTTTTTTTGAGTTTTATTCGTTATTCAAATATATTATTGTCTAAGTTTGAATAGAAATGAATTCAAATTATTTTATTAATATCAAGTCAATGATTTTTTAATAATAGTAATAATGATACTACTACTACTACTACTACTACTAATAATAATAATAATAATAATAATAATAATAATAATAAAATGATGATAATAATAATAATAATAATAATAATAATAATAATAATAATAATAATAATAATAATAATAATAATAATAATATAATATTAATAAATAAATAATAATAATAATAATAATAGTAATAATAATAACAAAAGCGATAATAATTTCATTTTCTGCGCCAAGTTTTAAAATAAAATGTAATCAATAATAAAATTGCCTTATAATAATAAGAGTTGATATTTAATATTTTCTTTATGCAATGTTTTCAAATTGTTTATTCGTCCAGATGTGATTTCGTTTATTAGACAATAAAAGGAAGGGAATTGATGCAAAGCGATTGGTGATATTATTGTTCCGCTTCTGTTTTGTTATTACCAATGAAAAGAAACAATGTAATATTTATTATTATTATTATTATTATTATTATTATTATTATTATTATTATTATTATTATTATTATTATTATTATTACTGATTTATAAAGGCTTTTATTATTTATGATTCCAAATTTAAATGCATTAATTCATCTTTTATTAAAAGCAAAAAAGTTCTTCTTTATGAAAAGAAGAAAGGAATTCAGCATTTCAGTGAATTTAAAGCTGAATAGAAACTTTTTATTATTATTATTATTATTATTATTATTATTTTGTTTTCTTCTCAAACTGTTTTAATCGATCATAAAAAGTTTTGTTTTCTTTCTTTTCTTTTCATATTTCTTCTTTCTCACTTTCTTCTTTTCAAGAAAACAATTTGAATACTTTTTTTTTCTTCTTTTTTTTCACCCCTCTTTATCGTAACTTTAAGTTCTTCAACTATTAAAGATTTTCCCGCTCAAGAGTTTGAGGTTTTCTAAGCTCAACCCCGAAGCAAAAAGTCTTTGAAGAATTTAAATTAATGAATATTCTTGATTTCAAGAGTCAAAGTTTTCCTTTCTGTTAGTAAGAAGATTATCTACTCTTTAAGATTCTTGATGGTTCTTTCACTGAATCCATTTCTTAGTATTTGCATTTCCACCTTTTAAATTAAAGGAATAATGGAAATATTAAAAATAATTATTGATTTTCATATGACTTCATTATTATAATGAATATCGAGTCTGGTAATTATATAAATATAGATATATATATATATATATATATATATATATATATATATATATATATATATATATATATATATATATATATATATATATATATATATATATATATATATATATATATATATATATATATATATATATATATATATATATATATATATATATATTATTTATTTTACCATTCACCTTTCCCACTCTCGTGGGGTGGTGCCCATTAATATATATATATATATATATATATATATATATATATATATTATATTATATATATATATATATTATATATATATATATATATATATATATATATATATATATATATATATAATATATATATATATATATATATATATATATATATATATATATATATCTCACACCAAGCTCCTGTAGGCGCAGAGCGCCTGTCAGTAATCCTGCACGAAATCCCTCCACTGTCGTCTATCTTCGTATCTTCTCATCTCCTCCACATCCTCGATGTCTCCCCCTCTCCCCTCAATTGCCATCCTGATGTTATCTTTCCATCTAATTCTCGGTCTTCCAACTCCCCTCCTTCCCATCGGCCTCCATTCATAAAATCTCCTCGGATACCTGTTTTCATCCATTCTCTTCACATATCCAAACCATCTCAATTCTCCCCTCTCAATGAATTTTAATATGTTCTCCACTCCTAATTCCTCTCTTATATCATCGTTTCTTCTTCTATCCCGTCTCGTCACACCCATAATCACCCTCAACACTCTCATTTCGCATGACTGGATTTTACTTTTATCTCTTGTATTAAGGGCCCACGCCTCATATCCATACAACTAATATTGGTCTCAGGATACTAGTGTATATTATGGTTTTTACTTTCCTTGGGACATTTCTATCCTTCATCAGCGGATATAAGGATATCAGTGCGCTATTAAATTTGCCACGTCTTACATCCAGTTCACGGCTTGTACTGTTCTCAGATCCGAAACACACTCCCAGATATTTAAAGTGATCTGACTGTTTCAGCGCTCTGTCACCCACTCTCACGTTCAAATTTTCCTGCATCTTTCCCATCACCATAACTTCTGTTTTGTCCGCATTAATCTTCATTCCAACTGCATTCAGAATGTCATTCCAAGCTCCAATCATATCTTGTAAAATTTCCTCAGTATCAGCGAACAAAGCCAGGTCGTCTGCGTAACCAAAGATTTCCCCATTTACTCTTCTTTGTGCCATCTTTCCACAATAGTCCATAAATGTTATGAACAATATTGGGGAGAGCACGCTTCCTTGCTTCACTCCCGTAGTAATTCTAAACCAATCACTATTTCCGGTCTGTGTCTTTACTTTACATATGCTATCAACATATGTGCTTTCTATTGCTGTTATTAATTTTCTCGGTACCTGATATTCCCTTCCTCTCAGTTATGTTATATATATATATATATATATATATATATATATATATATATATATATATATATATATAATATATATATATATATATATATATATATATATATATATATATTATATTTTTTTTTTTTTTTATTTTTTTTTTTTTTTACACATCACCACCACTCACGGGCAAAGCCCTATTCAAGGAGGGGGTGCTAAAATAATAGAAGAGATAAAAACAACCCACAACCCACACCTAACGCAAATTTCGCAGGTGAGCACAGACGTGGGTCTTAAAGGAATTTAGATTAAATTCAGCAGGAAACACAGAAGATGGAAGAGAATTCCACAAAACAGAGGTGGCTGGAAAGAAGGAGGCACCACAGCGAACAAGCCTGGAGTTGCCTATGTCCACGCAAAATTGATGCGCGGACACTGCACCCCTTGTGCTACGAGGACGCCGTAAAGGTGGAGGTACACGGGTGGATAGTTCCCTCGAGCATTTGCCGCTGTAGTACCTATAGAAAAGAGATAAGGCACCAACATCACGTCGCAAAGATAAAGAGTCAAGAGAATTAGAAAGAGCGGGACAGTTTATTAGTCTTTTAGCCTTTGACTCAACCCTATCCAAAAGACGGGTGAAACCTGAGCCACCCCAGATATGAGAGCAGTACTCCATACAAGGGCGGATGAGACCCTTGTATAATTGGAGTAACTGCGAGGAAGAAAAAATTCTCGCAGTTTAAACAGAACTCCCAGCTTCTTTGAGGCCGCCCGAGCAACCATTGTGATGTGAGGTTTCCAAGACATTTTTTTGTTTATGTGAAGGCCAAGAATATTTATATTGTCAACAGGAGAGACGGGAGAACCGTCGAAAGAAATAGAAAAGTTAGGAGGTGTCTTTGAGAGGGAGATTTCTAGAAGTTGAGTTTTTAAAGAGTTGAATTTCACAAGGTTGAGACGACCCCACTGGGAAATTCTATCCAGATCTGCAAGAATGGAATCGGAAAGATGAAGACGAGAGGCAACTCTAGATGCAAAGGAAGGAGCAGATTTGAAATGAGTAGAAGAATGGAGGGTTGAGTCATCGGCATAAGTATGGACAGGGTTAGATGAACAGCTAAGAAGATCATTAATGAAAAGTAAGAATAGAGTAGGAGATAAGACAGAACCCTGAGGAACACCACTATTGATAGGAAAGGAAGAAGAAGTCGCTCCATCAACAACAGCTGAAATGGAGCGATTAGAAAGAAAGCTAGACATAAGTAAGCAAAGAGAAGGAGGAAACCCAAAGGAGGGGAGCTTAGAAAGCAGTGACGCATGCCATACCCGGTCAAATGCCTTCGATATGTCAAGCGCCACCACACAAGTCTCCCCATGATCCCTAAGGGCAGAAGACCATAAATCTGTGAGATAGGAAAGTATATCACCAGTAGACCTCGAACGTCGAAAGCCATACTGATGATCAGAAAGAAGGGAATGAGATTCCAGATGATCCAAGAAGTGAGAGTTGAGAAGGGTTTCAAAGATCTTAGACAGAATACAAGTGAGAGCTATAGGGCGATAGTTAGAAGGATCAGAGCGGCTACCCTTTTTTCGGAATAGGCTGGACCAATGCGTGCTTCCAACACTGAGGGAAAGTATTAGTATTGAGGCATAGAGAGTAGAGTTGAACGAGGGGAGGAGCCAGCTCAGAGGCACACTCCCTTAAAACTCGGGGAGGAATGCCATCCGGGCCGCTTGCCTTCCTTACGTTCATAGATTTCAGAAGCCCATGCACCTGATCAAATGTAATCACAGGTAAAGTCATGGGACCTCTGAGAGGAGAAGAAGTAGGAGGAGGGTTGCCGGAGTCATCCAGGGTTGAATTAGAGGAGAATAGGAGCCGAAGAAATTAGCCTTTTCAGTTGGAGTGTTAGCAACAGAGCCATCAGAGCGAATAAGAGGAGGAAAGGAAGATTTACAGAAGTTGTTAGAGATGTTTTTGGCAAGAGGCCAGAAAGATTTATCAGTAGGAGAGTTTAGGAGCTCCGCACACCTTCTTTTAGTGAAAGCCTGCTTTGCTCGTCGAAGAATATCCCTGCAACGATTCCGAGCAGAATGAAAATTAGCAAGAGTGATAGGAGAAGGAGAGTTTTTCCACTCTCGATACGCGATGTCTCTAGCCTGAATGGCAAGAGAGCAGATGCGATCGAACCATGGATTTTGCGGAGAAAAAGATTTAGTTGAAGAAGGAATGAACCAGCTCATCCCATCAACGATTACAGCCCCCACCTTATCAGCGGAGACTGACGCGTCTTCAGAGACAAAGCAGTCCATCCAAGGATAGTTAGCATAGAAGCAACGCAAAGCCTCCCAGTCAGCCCGATCAAAGTGCCAGAAGATACGCTTAGGGCAGGGTGGAACAGTTGGAGAGAAAGCTTGAAAATTAAGAGTAATTAGGTTGTGGTCAGATTTACCAATAGGTGCGAAGACAGCGTATTTATAGAGAGAAGGATTAGTAGTGAAACATAAGTCAAGAGTGTTTAAGAATTGGTTGGGACGATCCGGAATGTGTGTTGGTTCTTTAATCAGTTGCTCCAGATCGTTGAGAATGCTGAATGATTCGGCCTCCTCCCCTCCTGGATCAGTATGAGAGGAACCCAACCATTGAAATCCCCTAAATAGAGGACCTCAATATTTGGATGTGAAGATGTAACAGTCTCGTGAGAAGTAGTTAGATATTCAAAAAAGGAGGAAAAATCTGTTCTATTAGGAGAACAATAGCAGAAACACAAGATTATCGAAGTAGTAGGAAGAAAGATTTTAAGCCACAGAACATCGAAATTAGGAGATTCAAGATTCACAAGACGTGTTACCGGAGTGTTAGTGTTTACGTAGGCACAAACTCCACCCTTAGAACGGAAATTATGAAATAAGTTATAGTTGGATATATTAAAAAAGTTTGAGGAGGAATTCTTAGATATCTGGGGCTCAGACAAGAGCAGAAGATTTGGATGAGAATGAGAAAGGTGGTATTCCACAGAAGCCAAATTAGAAAATAAGCCACGGATGTTGGTAAAGTGTATAGAGAACCTACGCCTGCGTACACCTTCCATTCAACACACACAATCACAATTATATCAGACAAACAGACAAACAAACAAGAGAACAGACAAAGAAACCGGCAAGCAGGCAGACAAACAAACAATCAAGCAAACAAATATTCTAACAAACACAAACAGGAAAACAAGATAAAACTAAAACTTAAATAATGTTTACATTTAAAACCCAAATTTAAAAACGGAAAAATGAATTAAAGATCGAAAAATTAAACCTAAAAAAAGTCTTAAACACATTTAAGTTTAAAACTCAAATTATATTAAATTTAAATAATTTTTGTTCACAGAAATAAAACTTCCCAATAATAAAACCTACAATAAATGAAAATTAAAAAGTTAAAACTTGAACTTATCTCTAAAAGTGCCGAACATCAAGGTAGTAAATATCCAGTAACTTAAATTAATCCAAGACAATGATTAATAAGATGTAGAAAAAAAACACATACACATTTTCACTTAATTAACACAAACAAGAAAAAAAAAAAGTAAATAAATTAACAAATAATATATATATATATAATTATAAAAAATTCATATCTGCTGTCGGGGATTCGAATCCTAATCTTTTAGCAGGTAAAACAGAGTGTTACCTATGCGCTATAACACTTCAAAAGAAAATTGCTAAGAGAAAACATTTAGACAACCTCCATGCAAGAAAATCTCAAAGGAATTCCCAAAGTGCACCCAAGCAATGAATTGTCATAGAGCAGGTCAGGGTTCGAATTCCAGTCAGCGTCAGCAGATATGAATTGCGTACGATTTACAACAAGGTTTTACTTTGTGGTTTCTTTAATATATATATATATATATATATATATATATATATATATATATATATATATATATATATATATATATATATATATATATATATATATATATATATATATATATATACGTGTGTGTGTGTGTGAGCGGCACCTATTTTTTGATATGTTGAATTTTAATTGAGAAACCCACCTCAATTATTACATGTAGCAGTTACATGTTACATGTAGAACGTGCGTGAATTTATAGCTTGATCTGACAGAAGTAACAGGTGCCTCATCTCGATTGAAGATATCGAGCGGAATAGGCTTGTCTTTTCCCTGTATAAATTAAAAGTACCGAGAATTGAGATTACCCTTTCAACTCTCTGTACCTTTAACTTATGTAATATTTTACTTTCTGATAGTATTATTAACAGCTATATTTAATTTTTTACTTTCAAAAAAAATAAATTAAATTAACTGAGATAATAAAATTTATGATTATATTTTTACGTATGCATACTGTAATCATATGAAGTGTAAATCATAAGTCACTAACTCATTGTGAGACGGTCAGTATAAGTATGTGGGTCACAGAGTCAGCAAGATGTTTTCAAAATGCTAAAGTGGGGGGAACGTTTCATGCAAACATGGAAACAAGATAGTGTGATACCCTAAACTTATTGGGCCACTTCCAATGCCAAAAAGTTGTGTCTAAATTACCCCTTAGTGGTTAAGTGCTTCGAGTTTTATTTTATAATATGCGGAAAGGGAAATTCGATCTGCGTAATAGTGCACATTTAGTTGTAAAAGAAATGTAAGTGTTTTGAAAGAAAGCACTAATCCCAACAAGAAAGCTTCAACACAGTGTTGAAAAGGTTAAGGTCCTGTATAAGGAATACAGATTGCTACAGAAAAGTTGCAAGCGCAGATCCCAAATTCAGAAAGAGCAAGAGAGGGAATTTTATAATAAAAAAGGTTATTTTAAATGATCTCTAAGACATAATCCATGACAATGCTCTTAAGCTAGTAAAGATTGCAAAAGATAGAGAATTTCTTGTACAGCAGAGGAAGAAAGCTTTTGACGAGAAATTTTTTGGAGAAAGAAAAGAGATGTTAACTCCGTCAACAACAAGATAAACCTAGTCGAGCACGATGGCTTAATGAGAGGTTAAGTTTTGGTATGTCTTTTATTAAGTATAAAAAACTATTAATAATAGATAAATTTTTAAAAAATATATTACTATATCTTAAATAGAACAAATAAATAATCAGTACAAAGTACA
>SEYY01002379.1:27500-30000 GCA_009176605.1 Armadillidium nasatum
TGGGGGCGTTTGGAATTGGAGATAGAAACCAGGAAGGTGAGAGACTTGATAGATTTCGCTATGCGAAACGGACTATCTATAATGAACACAAATTATGACACCAAGAAAGTCACAAATGGACTTGGTACCGATGGAACAGAGAGGAGGGGAGGTATACTGAAAAATCCATGATAGACCTGATTATGACAAATGAAAAGAGAATTTTTATGGATGTAAAAAGCATACCGTCTGTTTCTATGGATGCAGACCATCGCCTAGTGATAGGAGAAGTGAGATGGAAAAGAAAGCCTAAGATGAGGAAACTAACACGAGAAAGATACATGTTGGAAAATTTGAAGGAGAAGAAGGAACAGTTCGATGAGCAGATAAACGAAAGAAGAATGAACGTTGATGAGATGACGGAGGTTGGTGTGGAGGAGATGTGGAGTGTGTTTAAGGAAAGACTATAGGGATAAAGAAGATAACTATGGGAGGGACGAAAAAGACAGCGTGGTGGAACGATGAGATGAAGAGCTTGGTGAGGAGGAAAAATAAATGTTTCCGAGAATGGATGCGGAATAGAACGGAAGAGAAGAGACAGAGATATGTGGAAGCAAGAAACATAAGTGATAATACAAGGAAGAGACTTAAAAAGGAGTCATGGACCAAAATAGGAGCGGACCTGGAGAACGATATGAAAGGTACAAGAAAGTTAATATATGGTCTGGCAAAGAAATACAGAACAAAAGTGAACAACGAATGCCCCGTGGTCCTCAATAAAAACGGAGAAAGACTAGTGGAGGAGGAGGAGATTGATGAGAGATGGGAGGAGTATTTTCGAGAGCTACTGAACGTGCAGGAAGGTGGGGAGGAGGAGGGCGAAAGAGAACTAGATGAGATTGAGCAGGAAAACGGTGAGAATTTGATAACACGAGAGGAGGTGAGGGCTGTACTGTCCGTTTTAAAAAACGGTAAAAGTCCGGGAATAGATGGGATACCTGCGGAACTTCTTAAAACTGGACCTGCAATGGTTGGATGGCTGACAGATATTTTCAACCAAGTATGGAAGGAAGAAAAGGTGCCACATGAATGGACTAAGGCATTGATATGCCCTATCTATAAGAAGGGAGATAGGAGAGATTGCGGAAACTATAGGGGGATCTCACTCCTGGTTGTGGTCTTGAAAGTGTACGAGAGGATTCTGGAGAGAAGACTGAGACTGACTGTAGAGGAGGCACTGGGAGAGTGGCAACATGGGTTCAGACCATGGAGAGGAACGATGGATTTGATATTCTCAATGAAAATGATGTTTGAGAAAACGATAGAGTATGGAGAAAAGAGATATGTGGCCTTCATAGACCTTGAAAAAGCTTTTGATAGGATCCCCCGTGAAAATTATGGAGGGTTTTGGGAAGAAGAGAATATGCGGTGGATAGGAAACTGGTTAAAGTTATTAAGAATCTATATTACACAAGCGAGAGTGCAGTAAGACCTAGATCTGGAGAACCTAGATGGTTTGAAGTGCGAACTGGTGTGAGACAAGGTAGCGTGCTTTCGCCACTACTCTTCATACTATACATGGACGAATGCTTAAAAAACATATGTGTAAATGAGGAAATGGAAGATACTTTCGTATATGCAGATGATGCCGCGGTGATCACAAAAGAGGCTGCAGCATTGCCGAATGCGTTGGAGAGATGGAACACAGAGATGGAGGAAATGGGAATGAAGCTGAATAAACAGAAGACGGAAGTGATGGTGGTGGCGAGGGATAGGGAGACAATAGATATTAGAATACAAGGTGAAGAGATAAGACAGGTGAGAAGTTTTGAGTATCTGGGAGTAACTTTCGAAGAGCAGGGCCAGATGGAGGGGGAGATGACTAGAAGAATCGCCAAGTTTACCAGGAATGTTGGTATGTTGTACCCCATCCTGAGAGAGAGAGCAGTGCCAGTAAAAGTGAAGGCTACAATATATTGCAGCATATTAAGACCTATTCTGACTTACGGATCGGAGTGCTGGTCCCTGAATACGAATCAGAAAGCGAAAGTGGAGGCGGCGGAGATGAAGGTTCTGCGGTTGATCAGGGGAGTGACGAAGAGAGATAGGGTTAGGAGTGAGAGTATAAGGAGAGAGCTGGGAGTGCTGCCAGTGCTGACGGTGGTGGAGAGAAATCAACTGCGATGGTATGGCCACATGAAAAGAATGGATGAGGGGAGGCTTCCGAGAAGATTCTATGATCATATACCGCTGAGAAGTAGACCGGTCGGGAGACCTAGAAAGAGATGGAGGGACGCGGTGTCGGAGGCGATTCGGAGGAGGGGTCGGGAGCTTGCGGAGGTGGAGGAGCACCGATTGTACGAGGATCGAAAAACCTGGAGGGCCTTCCAGAGGCTCGTCGCCTGACAGGAGTGATCCTAACAGGATGGATGGTGAGAGAGAGATTATATATATATATACATATATATATATATATATTATTATATATATATTATATATTATATATATATATATATATATA
>SEYY01002379.1:32500-42500 GCA_009176605.1 Armadillidium nasatum
CATTCTTCCGTACCTTACATATTTCTTCAAAGAAATATACATTGCAGTTATTAAGGTCAAAAACATGTACCTAAATATGCCATGCGATGTATAAGTAATTGCAATTATTTTTCTCTTTATAGTTTTTTTATTTTGTTATATATATATATATATATATATATATATATATATATATGTAACCAAATCTATGTTTAACTTTGTTCAGACGCTCCTAAAGGGGTGGTAATTTATTACCTTAGAAACAAAATAGTAAAATAAGCGCTGTGGTTACCCAATATTATATATATATATATATATATATATATATATATATATATATATATATATATATATATATATATATATATATATATATATATATATATATATATATATATATATATATATATATATATATATATATATATATATATATATATATATATATATATATATATATATATATATATATATATATATATATATATATATATATATATATATATATATATATATATATATATATATATATATATATATATATATATATATATATATGAATACTTTTTTAGTTATTTCTATTATGTATTTATAATTTTTCCCTCTTTTCCTTTTATGCTATTAATGGTATGCTTTTAATACTGATAGAGTGTAAAATATCAAATATTTTAATTCTAAATATAGGCAAAATTCACAGGTTCCTCTTATCGTACGATAAGTACGTTTTAGAGGCCATTTAGAAGCTTATTTTAATAGAACAAATGAACAGATGAACGAAGATTAGAGAAAAAATCTTTTGTAGTTTATCATTCATTATACTGAATTAGTGAAGGGTACAGAAAAATGAATGAAAAATAAAGAAAATTGGATAAAGAGTAAATAATGAAGAATGAATAATATAGTATAAAGAATAGAGAATAATGAGTAATGATATATAATGATCATAGAATAAGGAATGAAGAATAAATAATTATGACGAATATAAAATAAAGAATTAATTAATGAATGAGAAATAAAGTATGAAATAAAGAATAAAAATCAAAAAAATACAAAATAAAAAAATGAAGAAAAGTGAATAAAGAGTAAAGAAATATTAATAAATTTTAATAAAAATTTTCAATTTTAAATTAAGATTTTATATATTTGCATGGAGAGCATTTCAAGTTCTCAGGGAGGATAGTTGTGATTTACTTGAACTGTGCAATAAACTGGAGGGTCATTTTTGTCTGCCTTCATAAAAGGAAAGGAAAAATATATATTTTTTTAATGATTAATTTTATTTTATTTATTTATTTATTTAATTTATTTATTATTATTTTTATTGTAATACTCAAATAAATGCTTCTTATTTTGCTCAATTACTGCATTTGAATATAATTCTTTAATTTTGATTGTATAAAGTTCATTTTAATTATTTTTATGTATCAATAACTTAATACCATTATGTTAAATTTATCGGTCCTATATATAACCTGTAGAGACATTTTCCTTCCATAATATATATATATATATATATATATATATATATATATATATATATATATATATATATATATATATATATATATATATATATATATATATATATATATATATATATATATATATAAGAACAGCAAGCAAAAAATGAATGCAATATATGTCAAACAAATTGTTTATTATTGTTTTACATTAAATGAAAAAAACAAAGATAAGGATATATTAAATTTATCATCAGCGTTTCAGTCAATACTATGACCATTATCAAGAAAGACACTGAAACAAAGGAAAAGCACAAATAAACAATAAAAATAAAAATATAAAATGTATATCATATATATATATATATATATATATATATATATATATATATATATATATATATATATATATATATATATATATATATATATATATATATATATATATATATATATATATATATATATATATATATATATATATATATATATATATATATATATATATATATATATATATATATATATATATATATATATATATATATATATATATATATATATATATATATATATATATATATATATATATATATATATATATATATATATATATATATATATATATATATATATATATATATATATATATATATATATATATATATATATATATATATATATATATATATATATATATATATCCCTTAAGAGTAAACTTGACATGAGTAAAGAAGGAGGAAATCCGAAAAATGAGAACTTAGAGAGAAGTGACTCGTGCCATACCTAGGCAAAAGCTTTTTATATGCTAAGCTACACCAAAGAAGGTTCCCCTTATATATATATATATATATATATATATATATATATATATATATATATATATATATATATATATATATATATATATATATAATATATATAATATTATATATATATATATATATATATATATATATATATAATATATATATATATATATATATATATATATATATATATATATATATATATATATATATATATATATATATATATATATATATATATATATTATTTTATTTCATTTTATTTTACCTTTCACCTTTCCCACTTTCGTTGGGTAGTGCCCGTCACAGTTCGCTCACACATACACATCCACACTCTATCTCCCCCCCCCTTCACCACTGCCCTCCATCTCACTCTGTCCTCCGCGACTCTCCTACCTTCGTCCACATTCAAACCTCTCCCCCCAATATCTCCCTCACCCCATCCATCCACCTCCACCTCGGCCTTCCCCTCCCTTCCTTTCTCCCTCTACCTCGGATCTCATCACTCTACCCACCATCCTATTAGCATCCATTCTACACATATGAAGAAACCATCTTAATACACCCTCTTCCGCTCTAGCCCACTATTCCCCTCTTCCATCCACACATCTTTCTTATTCTTTCGTTTCTATTCCTGATTCTATCTACCCTCCTTAACCCACATATAGCCCTCAATCCTTTCATCTCAAAAACTTCTAATCTTTTCCTAATCTGAGCATTCATCACCCATGTTTCACACCCATACATTGCAGATGGTAGACACATACTCTCGAACATTCTTACTTTTATTTCCTTTGATATTCTTCCCTTTTTCCAAACTTCTCTCAGTCCCCCAATCACTTTCATAACCTCCGTCACTCTATTCTTTATTTCCCAATCCATCCCTCCTTTTCCCTCCACTAACATTCCCAGATATTTAAACTCTTCTACCTCCTCAAATTTCTCTCCTCCCACCTTGACACCCTCCCATTCCTCCCTCATTGCTGCCTCATCCCTGCCCCCAATCCTCATCACTTTACTCTTTGTTGAGTTTACCCTTAATCTCTTCGAAGCACATTCCTTCACAAACTCCTTCACCAACATTCTCAGCTTCTCCCCAGATTCCGCAACTAACACAGCATCATCCGCAAACAACAAGATACTTACCTTCCATTCTCCCTCTCCACTTCTCATCCTAATACCCTTCCCCTCCCCCTCCATCCTAATAACAACACCATCCATTAACACATTAAACAGCCACGGAGACATAATACACCCCTGCCTCAGTCCAACTCCCACTTTAAACCATTCAGTCAGTTCCCTCCTCACCCTCACCCTCACCCTCACCCTCACCCTCACCCTCACCCTCGCTCTACAGTTCTCATAAAATGATTTAATTCCATTCAATAATCTACCTCTCACTCCCCCTTCCCTTAGAACCTCAAACAATTTCCTCCTACAAACTTTATCATACGCCATTTCTAAATCCATAAAGCATACATATCCCAATTTTATCTTTATCACGCAATTTTTCATCAATCATTCTCAGTGTAAACACCTGATACACACATCCCCTACCTTCTCTAAAAACCTCCCTGTTCCTCCCCCACTCTCTCTCTCTTGTCAATTCTTTCACTTTCGATACTAAAACTCTCCCATAAATTTTCCCTACTACACTCAACAAGCTTATCCCCCTATAATTCTTACACACCATCTTATCCCCCTTCCCTTTATATATCGGCACTATACAAGCATCTTGCCACTCCTGAGGCACTTTTCCCTCTCCCCAACACACATTAAACATTCTCACCAACCAAGCAATCAACTTTCACTCCCGCTCCCACCCTTATCATCTGTCCATATATACCATCCATTCCTGCTGACTCCCTTCTTCACCTTTCCCACGGCTACTTTTACTTCCTGTCTACTAATACTCCCACCTTCTTCTAACATCATCTCCTCATTATTCTCCACTACTCCCTCGCCTCCAACCCCCTTCAACAAATCACTAAACTGTCTGTTCCATCCCTCCCCCACCTCCCTTTCTCCTTGCACCACATCACCATCTTCCCCCCTTACTCCCTCTCCCCGCTCCTCTCTCCCTCTCCTCGCTTTATTTACCTCCTTCCAAAACATCTTATATATATATATATATATATATATATATATATATATATATATATATATATATATATATATATATATATATATATATATATATATATATATATATATATATATATATATATATATATATATATATATATATATATATATATATATATATACGTTTCCATAGACTTCCAGGTAAAAAAAAAAAGTTTCACCATGGCATTGAAACTAGCATCTTACTACATGAAACCCCTTAACAAATTTCCCTATAGTTCCTCCAAAGCTCTTGCTTCTTGGAATTTAAAATATAACCAATTCATTTTGAAAGTTAATTAGGTCTTCAGTGGAATTTATTAACAAAATAGACTGATTGTAAAGTCCTCTTTTTTTCCTTTTTTTTTTAATGATATAAAAATAAAGGTTGTTGTGTGTTAAGTCTATCTCAGGTTAGGTATGGTTATTCACTTCTACTTTAAATAACTTTAAGTATTCTTCTTGTTTATGTTTTGAATTATTTAAGGGATACATTCTACAATGTCAAACTTTTTAAAAAAGTACAATGTACTTTTAAGTTAAAATTTTTTCAAAAATCTATTAGATGACTATTTGAAATCTTATCGTTATATTATTTCCACAATAAATCTTAAAATTGAAGAATTCACTTGCAATAATTTAATATTTCGTGAAGTTTGTTCAATTCCTGAAATTGTTTCAAAACAATATTATTTCCCTCTGACCTGAAATAAATGATCTTCGTCCGACATTCAAATCATTTTCCCAACAAACAATTACAATTACAACAATGAATCAAACTCTTCATTAAAGGCATCTAATATTTCTATGACTGTTCGCGTCACGCCCTCAAATTTATACAATGAAAGATTAATGTAACGATTACCATTATTTTTTTTTTCATTAAACCAAAGAGAAATAGTTTTCTACTTAATGGAAACTCTATTTTAATCACTAATAAAAAATAATAGTATAATATAATAATAATAATAATAATAATAATAATAATAATAATAATAATAATAATAATAATAATAATAATAATAATAATAATAATAATAATGATAATAATAATAAGAAGAAGAAAGAAGAAGAAGAAGAAGAAGAAGAAGAAGAAGAAGAAGAAGAAGAAGAAGAAGAAGAAGAAGAAGAAGAAGAAGAAGAAGAAGAAGAAGAAGAAGAAGAAGAAGAAGAAGAAGAAGAAGAAGAAGAAGAAGAAGAAGAAGAAAAAAAAAAAAGAAGAAGAACAAGAACAAGAACAAGAACAAGAACAAAACAAGAACCTTTAACAAAAAAATACAACAATAATTATAACAAAAATAAAACAATAACAAAGCCAACAGCATCACTAACAACAAAAGCAATAATAACAGTAAAACTACAAAACAAATTATATATATATTATATATATATATATATATATATATATATATATATATATATATATATATATATATATATATATATATATATATATATATATATATATATATATATATATATATATATATATATATATATATATATATATATATATATATATATATATATATATATATATATATATATATATATATATATATATATATATACCATAGCAAATATATATAATATATATATATATATATATATATATATATATATATATATATATATATATATATATATATATATATATATATATATATATATATTATATATATATATATATATATATATATATATATAATATATATATATATATATATATATATATATATATATATATATATATATATATATATTATATATATATAATATATATATATATATATATATATATATATATATATATATATATATATATATATATATATATATATATATATATATATAATATATATAAACAACCATAGCAAATCAACAACAACAATAACTAGAAAGCGTCCAGAATAAAGCAAAATGGGAAGCAATTTGGAGTGTACTTCAAAAATAAAGGTTTCAATTTTTCTTTTCCAAAAAAAAAAAAAAAAAAAAAAAAAAAAAAAAAAAAAAAAAAAAAAAAAAAAGCTTAAAATATTTCTGTTCTTTTAATAAAAAAAAAGTACGTCCTATTTTTATTTTATATTTTTTTTATATATATTTTAACCTTGCTTAAAATATTTAAATTTTGTTATTCAATTAAGGTATATTTTTATTATAAATTATTATTATACATTATTCCTTTATTTAAACCTTGCATAAAATATATTATACCATTACAACTGTGATATATTAGCATTATAAAATATATTATTTCCTTTTTATTTTAAATTTGCATAAATATTACTATTGTACTATATATTATTATATATTATTATTTACTTTCTCTTTATTTTAAGTTTTCATTATAAATTGTCGTTCCACTAATACAATGGCGAAATATATTTATTACATATTTTTATATATTATTTATTTATTTTAAATTAACATTAAATATAATTTTTCTACTAATACAATTATAATATATTATTAATATTACTATAAGACAAATTACAAAGATTTTCCTTTGTTTTAACGATAAATTCTTCGATACACTAAAAAAAATTGTCCTAACGAATCGTTGGGACAAGTGGCAAAAATGTCATAGTAAAGTTTTCAATAGTAAAAATACATGTTTAGCATAAGAAAGTTGCTTCACCGATTTATTTTCTAAGGAAATAACTGAAAAAAAAATTTTTTTGTGACATTTTTGCCACTAGTCCGAACGATTCGTTGGGACAAATTCTTAACGATTTTATAAAACATTTCAAAAACAAAATAAAGTTGCATTCAGTAATTCAAATTTAAAACTTATTTTTAGAGATCTTAATTTATATATTTTTCTTTTTTTTCAAAAATATTTTGTAATTTTGAAAACTCGATTGTAAAAATGGATTATCAAAATTCTTCGATACTTTCAAACCCAAGAAAAAATTCTTTTTTTTTTTTAAGTTATTTATTTATTTATATTCTTATCTATTTATTTATTTTTCGAAACTTTTGAATTTAAATCAGGAAGTGAAATTTTTTATTTATTTTTCGAAACTTTTGAATTTAAATCAGGAAGGGAAATTTTTTATTTCGATTCCTTGTCTTATGCCCACATTCAGAGTTCAGTGAATATGTAAATAAATTTTCGAAATATATATATTATATAATATATTATATATATATATATATATATATATATATATATATATATATATATATATATATATATATATATATATATATATATATATATATATATATATATATATATATATATATATATATTATTATATCTCTATTTTCTCTCTGGAAGGGATTTTCATCCTGTCAGTGGAAAGAGCATCTTTCTCTCCTAGAGCTCTCAAAAAAGAAATTGCTACACGCTCGTTGGTTTCAGTGCCAGTCCTTGAGTTTTATTTAATCTTTCAGGTAGTATTTTCAACCCTTTCATTAAGAATAGCACCTTCTCATTCTAACCTTCAAAGATTTTCTCAAATAGCTCACCACAAGATCATGTTTCTCTGAGCCATTGATTTTCATGCTGGTCTTGGAGGTGTTGCAAGCAGTAAATAGTAATTACAGGAAGGATGTGGTTCTATGTCCTATAGCCCTTTGTCTTTGGCACTCCTCACATGATGCAGTACAATATATATATATATATATATAATATATAATATATATATATATTATATTATATTATATATATTATATATATATATATATATATATATACTGTATATACTGCTAATGGGGATTCGAACCCTGACCTCTGAGATGATAAAGACATTGCGCTAACCACTACACCACTGATGGCACAAAAGGAATCACGTTGGAACTTCTCATGAACAACCGCCATGACTCCATGAGATGAATGCGTACGCGGGGGTTCTATTGCCTAACCTCTTCCTCCTCAAGGACAAACTCGTGGAATTGCAACGACCACACTCGGGCGTAGGGTTAGCGGGTCAGTTCTATCCCATGAAACCGCAGTTCGATAAGTAAATATAAATACCACATAAACCGTGGAATAAAATTCACATTGTATATACTGTAATGGGGATTCGAACCCTTATATATATATATATATATATATATATATATATATATATATATATATATATATATATATATATATATATATATATATATATATATATATATATATATATATATATATATATAGCTTTTCATCCTTCGCAATCTCGTGGGGTGGTGTTCGACATAATTCATATACACATGAACAATACAACTCACCTTTCAACCCCACTCATCACAGCCCTCCATCTCCATCTCCATCACAGCCCTCTTGACTAATTTAAACTCAAACCCCTTCCCCACAAAATCTCACTCACTGCATCCATTCACATATCCCCACCCATTTCCTTCCTCTCTCTCTCTCTCTCTCTCTCTCTCTCTCTCTCTCTCTCTCTCTCTCTCTCTCTCTCTCTCTCTCTCTCTCTCTCTCTCTCTCTCTACCTCCTTCAACCTCGGATTTAAGCGCTCTTCCCACAAAAATATCTCCATCCATTCTAGACACATGTCCAAACTACCTTAGTACGCCCTCCTCTCCTCTATCTTTCACTCTCCTTCTTCTTCCACAAATCTCCCATATTCTTTCGTTTCTGATCCTATCTGCCCTTTTCAAACCACATATAGCTCTCAATCCCTTCATCTCAAAATCTCAAACACATTCAATCTTTTCCTCACCTGAACATACATACACTCAAACAATAGTACTTTAATTACCATCGATATTCTCCCCTTCTCCCCTTAACCTCCTCATCACTTTCATCCCTTCCAACACTATTCTTTATTACCTTTTTCTACCCCTTTCCCTTTTCTTTCAACCAACATTCCCAGATATTTAAATCCTTTCACCTCTTCCAATCTCTCTCCCCGCACTTCGGTACACAGCTATTCCTCTCCTCTCACCACCTTATCTCCTCTCTCAATCCTCATTACTTTACTTTTTTGCTGGATTTATTCTAAATCCTTTTTTTGAGCATTTTCCAACAATTCTCTCACCAACATTCTCAACTTTTTCCTCCAGACTCTACCACATCAACAGGAAAACATTTACTTTCTTTTCATCCTCCACACTTTTCAGACTAATATCATATATATATATATATATATATATATATATATATATATATATATATATATATATATATATATATATATATATATATATATATATATATATATATATATATATATTATATATATATATATATATATATATATATATATATATATATATATATATATATATATATATATATATATATATATATTATATATATATATATATCAAAAATATTCTCAGCATAACGCATGAAATAAGAAAGTTTTAAGTTAAAGATAAGAATTTACCCTCACCCAAAGGTATAACAGTCATGTGGATAACACTGCTGCCTACATATCCAACTGGGCATTTAATTAAACAAGGAATATGAAAACAGGTTAGAATTAGGTGAAATGTGCATCTGGAGAGGTATTGTGGATGTGAAGGTGCCCCCACAAGAGGTGGAGCAAATGTATATCTGGAGAGATATTGTGAATGTGGAGGGTGACCCCACAAGAGGTGGAGAAAATATATTTCTGAACAGGTATTGTGGATGTGGAGTGTGCCCCCACAAGAGGTGGAGCAAATGT
>SEYY01002379.1:55000-57500 GCA_009176605.1 Armadillidium nasatum
CATATCTAGACTCAGATTTTTATTCCATTATCACCGAAATTGCTTACAATTCTGACTCAAACTCGAACTCTGACCCGAACCCGGACCCGGACCCGGACCCGAACCCGAACTCGGACCCAAACTCTGACACGGACAAGGAACCGGACCCGAACTCGGACTTGAACTCTGACACGGACCCGTACCCGAACTCGGACCCGGACTCGAACTCGGACTCGAACTCGGACTCGGACCCGGACCCGGATTCAGATCAGACTTAAAGTGGTCATTTAAATTTTATTTTCTGCTACAAGAAAATTTCTAGCTCGAAATACAGTACATGATGAACTCTTTGTTCGTAATAAACGCCAATTTATAGAAATCAACCCAATAAAAAATATTTAAATACCTACTATATATATATATATATATATATATATATATATATATATATATATATATATATATATATATATATATATATATATATATATATATAATATATATATATATATATATATTACTGTTCTGCACTTTCTAAAAATATATTTTTATGTTTTTGAAAGAGTTGGTGCTCCTATATGTATTTTCTTTGCTGATTTCAAAAATATTAATTTAAATATGTATTTTAAATACATTCTTGCGATTTATGAAATAATGAAATATGATTAACGATAATGATAAAGTTAGGTTGTTAAATGACTGGAACATTGTTTGTAGCAAAATACTACTTATCGTTTTAAATAGGTTATAACGCATACAGTATATATCGTGAAGTTCTCTCTAAAAAATATAACATATTGTTTACAATATTAATTATCTTACCAATTAGGAATAAAATTTTCGTTTTGTTGTTCTGTGAACACTTGAACCGGCCTTTGAACTTGTTTCCCTTTTTAACATCCAACAATAGTCAGCAGAATCATGTTTGCATTCAATCTGCCTTGATTCCTTTGTTCCAATTCTTTTATATTATTGATGGAACCTTTCACTTTTGCTCCTTGGAAACGGCTCCAAGATTTGCAGGAAAATACTCTAAATACGAGTGCAAGAAATGTAATTTAATACTTATGTGGCAACCAAGAGCTTGGTACACTATCTCTTTTCTATGGGTACTACAACGGCATATGCTCCTAAAGAATTGACCTTTCGTATTCCACCATCATTCCGTCGTCCACGTAGCACAAGGGGCACGTAACACGCTTTAACATTAAATTTGTGTGAATATGGTAAACCCCAGTCTTTGTCCGTTGTGGTGCCTCCTTTCCAGTAACTTCTGTTCCGTGGAACTCTCTGTTTTCATGAAGCATTTAATCTTCCTCTCTTCAAGGCCTCAGTTACGCTCACCTAAGATATTTGCGTAGGCTAGGATTCGGTAGGCTTCCTTTTTATTTCATATATCTGCCTATTCCTAGAAGAGACCCCAACCCGTGAGTGGTGTAAACTTTAATATATATAATATATATATATATATATATATATATATATATATATATATATATATATATATATATATATATATATATATATATATATATATATATATATTATATATATGGCGTGTGTGTGTGTGTTGTTTATAAACAAATTTTATACATTGATTTTACTTTCTTTTTTAAAGGGGAAAAGAGAATTATACTTTTTTCTAATGTTCTCCTCTCTGTCTGTTCAATCTGACCGAAATTGACAAAACCATTTAAACGTTTTCCAAATTTCGTTAAAAATTGAAAGCAAAAAATTCTTGCTTTAAAGATTTCGATTGAACTTTCATTTAAATACGCAATATTTGTACAGTATATATATATGTATATATATATATATATATATATATATATATATATATATATATATATATATATATATATATATATATATATATATATATATATATATATATATATATATATATATATATATATATATATATATATATAATCACAATAACCTTGAACTTATTTTCAAATATTAATGTCCAAAGGAAATATATAAAAAACAACTTTTTCTTTCTTTAAAAAAAAAAAAACAAAAAAAAACGTACACACACGCACACACAAAATCACATAAAATAAAAAACTCAAAACCAAAAAGTTTACATAAAAACCACATTATTAATAATACACAAAATAAAACCAAATTTTTTTTTTTTTTAAATAAAACCACATTAAATAATGAAGCACAAACTTTCGAAAGACATATCTATTCTTCCATCTTTCAAAGCACCTGAATACGCTACAAAATATTGTCCTAACGAATCGTTGGGACAAGTGCAAAAAATGACACCCTAAAATTTTCAATAGAAAAAAAGACATGTTAAGTATAAAAATGTCCCTTCACCGATTTATTTTCTAATAAGAAAATTAACCGAAAAAATTTGTTGTGACATTTTTGCCAATTGTCCCAACGATTCGTTGGGACAATTTTTGCAGTGTTTGAAAGAACATTACTATAGATGAAGATAATAGATCAACGCTAAATAGGATTACTAAGAAAAAGATTCCAATGTTCAATATGATGATCTTTTAAA
>SEYY01002379.1:65000-67500 GCA_009176605.1 Armadillidium nasatum
CGTGTATGCTTGATACTTGGCATTTGCAGTCTCTAGGGCAAGACAGGCTTAGCAAGTGTCCGTTGTAATAGAAGTATTGAGAGAGTGACACAACAATTCGACTGGCAGGAAAAGATTGGAGAGAGTTAGTAAGAGCAGGAGAGTTGATGAGACGAAATGCTCTAGACTCCACCTTCTCAAGGAGAACTGTATGAGTAGAGCCACCCCAGATGTGCGAAGCTTACTCAGTACAGGGACGAACAACACCACTATATAGCAAGCAACTGGGGTGGCGTGAATTAATTCTTAGAAGCTTGTTTAGAGAGAGAAATAATGAGATCTTTCCAAGAAAGATCACGAGAAAAAGAAACACCGATAATATTAAGAACAGATGAAGGTTTAAGTTGTGTGTTTTCGAAGAACATATCATAGTTGTGTGCAAGATTGTGTCGAACTGAGGCATTGAAAACAACCATGTTTTCTCTGCCCCAATTTGAAATACGTGAAAGATCAGAAATTAGTTTCTCAAGGCTACCCTTCTCGAGTCTAATAACTGTTGTTGGGATGGACGTGTTTCAAACTGAAAGGAGTAATGAAGTGTGGAGTCATCACCATAGGAGTGGATAGGAGATGAAGTAATAGAGAGAAGATCATTAATGAAAAGTAGAAAAAGTGTTGGGGATAGAGCAGAACACTGAGGACACCACTGTTAATAGGTTTAAAGGAAGAACGGTGGCCGTCTACAACAGCAGCTATGGAAAGACCGGAAAGGAAATTAGAGAGAAGATCACAGAGGGAAGGATAGATACCGAAACAGTGAAGTTTGGAAATCAAAGCTTTGTGCCAGACCCAATCGAGAAGGTTTTCGATGTGTCTAGCCCGATAGCAAAAGATTCACCCAAATGCCGAAGAGCGGAGGACCAAGAGTCAGAGAGAAGGGAAAGAAGATCACCAGTAGAGCGTTTATTACGAAACCCATACTGGCGATCAGAGATAAGATTAGAAGAATTGAGATGTTTCCAGAATCAAAGAAATTCGAGGTAGTTGGCCCCCTTCTTCGACAGCTCTCAGAAGAAGGAAGGTCAGAAAAAATAGTTTACAAGGCAGGGTGCAAGCTCGGAATTTTGAGAACCACAGGAGGAATACCATCTAATTTTAGAGCATAAATGAGTTGGAGGGAGTTGAAGGAGGAGGAATAGCTCCGGAATCGTCTAAGGTTGAATTGGAGTCAAAAGTTTGAGCAAAGAGTTCAGCTTTAGAAGAAGGTAAAACAGCAGTTGTGCCGTCGGAAGATACTAAAGGAGGGAAAGAGGAAGGAAGCAAAAGTTAGAGTTGACATTTTTTGCGAAATGAGAGAAAGAGCGTGAGGAAGAGGAACCAGAAAGATTATTGCATTTTTTACGGAGAAAAGTTTTTGGTGTTACGAAGTATAGATTTTGTACGATTCCGGAATGAAATATAAGTTGCATGAGTTTCTGGAGTTTGACGGCGACGGAAATCCCTGAAGGCAGCATCCCTGCGGAGGATAGCATGAGAACAAGCTGAGTTAAACCAAAGTTTGTTTGGTTTAGTAGAAGAGAAAGAAAATGGAATGTACCCCTCCATGCCGGAGAGAATCACCTCGGTTATGCGTTCAGCACACTCCGAGGGACCCCTCGCACGGAAGCAATAATCATTCCACGGGAAATCGAAGAAGTACTACTGCAAGTCCGACCAGCTTGCTGCACCGAAATGCCACAAACCTTTCCTTTCAACAGAACGGGGTCTTTCTTGCGGAAGACGTGAAGAGATAGAAGAGGATACAGAGATAAGAATATGATCGGAGGAACCCAGAGAAGGAAAGAGTTTAACAGTATAAGGAGAAGGATTAGAAGTTAGAAAAAGGTGTAGAATGTTGGGTTCATCTCCAAGACGATCAAGGATACGATTAGGGAGCTGCACTAACTACTCAAGGTCGTTTTGGATAACGAAATGGAAGGCACCTTCACCAGCTGTATTATGAGAACTAGAAGAAAGCCATTGGGGGTGTTGAACATTGAAATCACCTAATATGATGATTTCCGAGAAAGGAGCAGAAAAGAGAATGTACTCTATTTTGGAGTTTAGATAGTCAAAGAATTTAGGATAGTCAGTAGAATTAGGAGATAAATAAACAGAACAAATGAATTTAGTCGTAGAATGGCAAGAGAGACTAAGCCATATATATATATATATATATATATATATATATATATATATATATATATATATATATATATATATATATATATATATATATATATATATATATATATATATATATATATATATATATTATATGTATAGGGTGTCCCTTATTTTTGAAAGTAAAAATTTTGTAACGCAAAAGACCCAAATTTATTCATTTAATCATAAAATAGTCATATATATATTTTTGTGTCAATCTGTGCATATTAAGTCGTGGCGACTCTCACTGAAATATGTTCAATTTTGTTCATGAATATTGTTTTAACCTCGAGATGGCCTTAACTGTGGAAAGTGA